>NIUQ01001553.1:0-29213 GCA_002796945.1 Plectus sambesii
TTCCTGCAAATATATATCGTTATCAATGCACAACTACCTGAAAACATGGGCGTAAGGAGATCGACTGTTAACGAGGGACTCAATCGAATACAAACGAAATTTGCGTAATAATTAATTAGCATATCACATTATCACTAAAGTAAGGATACTTTACGAATCCAAATGAACATCATTCATATCGATTCGGCTTTCAAATGTCCTCTTTGATGGGGAAAAAATTCTTTTTGAACAAAAAAGCGTCTTTATTTAACGGGAAACGTTGTACTAAATATAGAACTAATTTTAACTGAAACTAAATATCGCACCGTACAGTCACAGTGGTCGACTAAGATTCATTTGATCAGCTACATTTTCATATTTCTTAGTCAGTAACAGAGAGCCGCAGAGATCTGTGTGACACGCTTAGTATTGAAAACGAAATTGAGCACGTTCACTGCGATGTTCACACTATTAACTCAATCTCTGTGGGACCAACATTTCCTTTTCTTGTGACTGATTAAGAAATTAATACAATGTTGTTCATTCGCCGAGGGTTTGCGTTCCGACCGCTATCTTGCAGCAGTGGATTATTAGGACAGTGGTTGCTGAATAAGCACACATCGTTGCGCCGCAACAGCACCAACACCGTCTCCTAATATTCGCGGGAGAACTGAGAATATAACAGAAAGCGACCTTATTTATGTGAAGATGGTACATTAAATTAACATAGTTAATTTCTATTAACAAATAAGCTTATTTAGCTTGCTCACCAGCAGTAGGACTGGATCGGCGCCGAATTCCTTCAAGGTCTGCTCGATTACGTTATCCACATTCAACTTTGTTTCATCAACGCCGTAAAGTTTGGTAAAATGCTCGGGCGGGTTGATCCTGAAACACGCAGAAATGACATGACTAATATATTCAGAGATCCTGACAGAAAACTTTCAATACCCCGATATAATTAATTTGATTGCTATTTGACGTTTTTGATATATCACTAACGATTTGATTTAATATGATCGTTAACTAACACACAAAACGGTGACGAACAAGCAAAATAGACATTCCGCTAATTTATGTAAAAATGGCATTGACGTATCGGGATAAAACCGATAGCATGACAAAAGAACGAATGGAACGGTCAGCAGTATAAGTCTGCCTTAGGCTGCAACAAACGTACTTACTTTCCCATCCAGATGGCATAGGAAGGGTCGAGTTTGGGAGCAAAGAGGACACTGCGGCCGGTGCCGACTTGGATGGCGCCGTAAAATTCGCTCTCATGAACGCCAAAGGCCCAGAAAAAGTATGACTCCTGGCGGAATGGCAGATCCTCGGCGTCGGTGTTGTACCGCGTCTTCTCCACGCCGCCCTCCAGCAAGACGACCGACTTAGACGGCACACCGGCCTGAATTATATTCATTCGAATGTGGTATGAATGTTAGGCCATGCTGATACTGTGAAATTCGTTTGTACCAGTACTTAATGGACCGGTCAAAATTACTGGTACAGTCAAAACCGGCTTAGCGGACATTGACCCGGCAAGAGAAAAAGTCCGCTTATCCGGTTTGTCCGCTTAAGCGGTCATGGTTGCATACAAATGTCGCACACGGGGCTTGCCAAAGATGTCCGCTTATCCGGTTTTGACTGTATAAGCTAACTTCGCTATACGGGAAGATACGATTTGGAACTGAAAATCTTAAGCGGTATAAACGAAATGCTATTGTAACCTAAACCGGTGTAAGCGAAGTTGACTGTACATTAAAACAAACGATATTGACAATTACCTTAAGCAGCGCGGCGCAAAGGCGACGGCGGTTTTCAGCGAACAACTTCGTGGTGACAGCGATGGTATGCGGCCCTCGAGTGAATGTGACTGACATTTTCTTTTTTTTTCAGGGTATCCTTTGTTCGGTCGCAAACTCTGAATCGAAAAATAATTACTGGCGTATTTTGTCGACATTCTACTTTTATTTCAAAATGACCAATTTACCCTAAGCGCAGGCAGAAAAGTATTAGTACAGAATTGAAGGCGTTGAAAAAATTGTAACAGGGCACTACTATTGGTTACAAAACTTGTCAAGCATTAATCAAAAACTCGTCCATAATCATCAAAGCACGTGGCACTGAGCAATAACTACGACGCGCAAGCCCAACTAACATTGAGCAAGCATAAGTACACAGCGCCATCACTGCTCCATATCGGTAAAGATGGACTTTGATACCTGCACTAATAAGCTCTTTGCGGTGTAGATGCTCAAAGGCTCAAATACAAAAAGTGGCAGCAATGAATATTCGATGAAACTGTAATATCAGCGGCCGCCGAGTCTGGTATGTTTCGAGTTAATGAGACTTGCGGCGAACCGATAGTTTTGATGTGAAGCGCAATTTCAAACTTTAACTGGCGATTCTCATTTAATGCTGTCAGTTGAGACACTCTACAGTTAGCATTGCTTGAATTTTAAAATGAGCGAAAAAGGTGAAAGCTGCCTCGCTACGGTGGGCCTGAAACCCACGACCGTTAGTATGTAAATTTTCTACATCTGGACCAATGAACTACTCGACTAACCATGTACTACCTCATTCGCACTATTTAAAAATCAATGCTTATGTGAATAAATGAAGCTGAATCTTCCTGCTTTTGTACCAGGAGTTGCAGCAAAAGGCAGCCGCAATCGAAGAAACAAACCCAACCACACTCCTAGATCGCTGATTATACGAGCATTGCAAAAATTAAGAGCGAAAAGAAGCAACCAGACACCGCTGCCCACAAAAAGCGTTCAGACGGACGCCTATCGTGCCAAATGATGACAGATCAGACAGAGAAATACGTAATAACTGAGCAAGCATCCGTAGTTTATGGCTCAAATGCGCGCAATACCAATGTGTCAGCTCTAATATGCACCCAGCGCCCATTATTCACATCCCACCTACTCTGCGGTATACTATTCGTAATAATCAAATCAATATTTCACATTGGCGCTTGCATGGTCTTTTCCAAATCTCGCAATTAAAGGAATATAGTCCTTATGAGTGCAAGCACAGCGAAGAGTAGCTGATGAAGAGCAATGATCTCCGAAATTGTTTCACAGCCTTCTAGAAGAAATGAACTCAACACGTTGGTAGTTTCGTCGTCTTTCGAAATGAAAACTGTGATAATGCCAATGCATCGCGCATTGCGGCCGGTCGCTCTAGAGGACACCTTGCGTCGCAGTAGAAGCGACGTAACACTACTGTAACTGGTTAAGGACGACTATTCTACGATTCGTGATCACTTCATCAATATTTTTGAGTTCAAACTTGGATCAAGATTAAGTGAAGGAATTAATTAATTCTGAAATGGATTTAAAGTCCACTGTTCAATATACTAAAGTCACAATACTTTCAATCAACTCCACTCAAACATGGCACATCCTCACCGTTTCAACTTTGCGTGCGTAGAACTGAAGATTGAACATCAGCTGTTCGCGAACAAGTAGAGCCAGGTTACGTAGCGAAATTAATCTCGAAAGCGACGTTTGTGTCAAAAGGTGCATTTAAATACCGTAACGAGTATTGAACCATTGAAATTATGCGTTGTTGATCCATTAATGTGTTAACGTTCTTTCTGATTCTGCTGCTGCAAGATACTGATGGAGAAACCGCTCTGTGTTTTTCGTGCACTCCGGCGCAAACAGGTTCGATATTGAATGCGATGTTCTTAAAAGACGACCGACTCTGCCAGGCGTGGAGTGCAAGAGTTGGCTGTGTATCAAACGAAAACTGTAACTGAACTTGCAACAATGGGTCTGAGGAGAGACTCTCACTTCGTAGAAAGTGTCAAAAATATCAGTTTTGGAGCTGATTTCATCGATGTCGCCATAGATGCTCTCGAAATGGACTCATCAGAACCTCCATTGACGTTGCTTCGATCACAAAGCTCAAAGGTGAGGTCTATCATAATCAGCCCGTTTGCAGAAAGAGAAACACTTTTGTTTTTCAATACGCTTCTACTGAATTTCTCTAATCTTACAGTGCAAATTTCGACTTTAGTCGTTGACGTCAGTTGACTTTGCTGTTGCGCAAATCGTTCGCGGTGAAGGTTGTCGTGAATTAAGCAAAATGGCAAACTTGAGAACTTGCGCGTTGCGTTGTGTATTGTGACACGAGGCAATCGGTCGCGCAGGCCAGTTCAACGTTCTTCAACATTTTAATCTGTCGTTTCTGCAACAAAACACATTCTAAGCGCTCAGATGCGAGCCAGAGTCTGACGGATAAGCGCGGCAAATCGGCCAATGTCTCTTTGCTGCGTTTATTGACGTCCGCGCGGGTGGACGCGTCGGCGTTTACTACGCACACTCCTAAACAACGTGCTGCGCATACGTCAGCGCATCGCCGTTGGCTATAGAATGTTGAGAATGTTGTGCTGGCGACCAAGCCAACGATTAATAATTAGATCAGTTTACAGCTGGCTGTTCTTCATGCTGGCCATAAGATGATTACTCATTTTGACTTTAGCACTGAGAGCATTTTCAAGGAGCTAGGTGCTTACGAGCAGCCATTTAGGGAAGAGAATTTTGAGAGTGGAAAAGGGATAAGTGGCAACCGTCGAGATCTCTGTCATTTTTGGCTTTATAAAGCAGAGTTCAATTACGAGTAGGAGAAAAAGGGTGCTTCTTTCCGGTGTGTTCATTAGAGTATGTTCCAAAGTGTACAATCCTGAGGGATCGAGCTCCGGCTGTACTCTGAAAGGTGGCGCTTGCAAAATATTGGACGCCTGCACAGCATCTGCAACCCGTGTACTCACCCTTGACATCCACTCTTGGGGTTGCAAAACATAACATTTTTCTGCCAAGAGTGCGTGTTGTCGAAAGGAACCCACTGGTCTATACTCCTGTTTCCCAGAAATGCGTGTTGGGTGCTGGGGAAATGACACTCCCAAAGAGATCTCATAGCTAGTAGTTCTGAGTGGTTTGGAAGTCTGGGCAAATTTCTGTAAGTAGAAAGTAAAGGAGTGACTTTGCTTTGCAAAAGTGATTGCCTGCTGTATGTAAGTTTTTATAAAAGATCGCCATCCAGGGCAGTGAACATTTTCGTGAGATTGTGTACCCTCAAATCTAAAATCGGTGCTCAAATTTTTCACTTTCAATTGAGCGTGCTGATGTGTGAAAGGACAGGCAATCCTACCCTTCCTCAGTGTTCCCTTTTGCTTTCTCCTAAATACACTTTTTCATATTCTCGCAAAACACTTTGCGTTCGTCATCAGCACCTATCCTTTCGCCTAGGCCTTTATTAGCATTCGTAGCTACGCGCAAACCTATTCTTATTTGTCAACGTCATCATAGCCTCTGAATGCAAAGTGATGTCACCTATTAAAAGCGACAGGAATGACATTCATGTGCGTCGTCTTACGTCAGTTGCCATGACGCTATTTTATAGTTCGCTACGATTGATCGAATCTCTGCCTCGATTATTTGTATTAGAGCAGCGTGGTTGATGAAGGTGAGGAAGGTGACGCGGAGCGTTCAAATTTGCACCACTGACCAATTGCACGGGCACTGCGACGCTGCCTACGTGCGGCTATAGGATTAGTATCAATGCTTGGATGCTCGGAGCTGCTGCTTTGAATGCACCTCTTCGAAATTGGGATATTGTGCGATTCGGCACCGTGGCATTTTTCAATTAAAAGGGCTATTGCAATAGCAATAGTTGCAAAAAGTAGACTTTTACACTTTCTCTTGTCACAATCCGCTTTGAGGGACACTTGTATTAGGTTCCGCTCCAGGAAGACATCTACATCGCCAAGAGGTGTCCAGCGTAGCGAAGCTGGCGTAGGCGCGGGTGCTGATGAATCTATCCTTATTTAAGAGCTCAGACTAAGGCTGAGGTAGAGAAACTGGCGCCGTAGATATGCTGCAACTTAACATGAAGAGAGACATGGGCATAGTTTGCTTAGCAAATGTGTGCCATGTTATTCGTTCAATCGATTGCTCTTTCATTTCCATTACCGTCGCCAGTGTCAAATTTTACCTTATAACCAAAGCTCACACTAATTAGAGGTGGGCCCATTTGTCGACTGAGTCTGTGTCGGCTCTCGAACCAGTGATTGTCTTCTCAATCTTGGTAAAGCAATGTGAATTCGCGCCGACAGTTGCAACCAACCGTCGCCACATGAGGGGAAAGCGCTCTACTCCTGCACGTACCTGCAATTTTGACGTTATTTGCAAATATCTGCCAAGTCTGACGCAGGTTGCTCTATTCCGATGGTATCCTACTATTTGCTTAATCGTTACGTACGCCAGTAAACTCAGACGGTTGGGCAAATATTGCACGGAGGCGGTAATTGAGCAAACGTGTTGAAGATGACTACCTGCGCCGTTGCGCCTCAATCATGTCGGTTTCCATAGCAGCCGTAGGCTCCGGTGCTTGTCTTCGAATTTGTGCTACCTATTAGAATTGAAACCAGTCACATGTAATACGTTTCAATCCACAGCCTGTCTGATGTCTTCCCTTCAGTAGTCTGTATATTGCTGCGGTATTGAGGAGAATAATCGAATGCTTTGGAATCTCACTGTCAGAACAAGATCCTCCTTTCTCTGGTAAATTAGCAATGCGGATAGTTCAGCGAATTATTGCATTTATCCGGCTTCTGTACCTGTCCGAGTTCCTGCTGCATGCAAAGTATAGGTGATTGGAGGCAAAAGATAGCTGCGCTTCTCTTCGTTCTATCCCATACTCGGGGTTGTAAAATATAATGTATTTAAGAAATATGTCGACAGGTCTTTTCAGCGAGCATCCAAAGCTGATATGAAACTTCGTCGCCATAATGAAAATGCTAGCGTGCAACGAGGTTGCTCATGTTACTCCCATTATGAATATTCCTTTCAGAAAGTCTTGCCTATTTTGGTTGGAATATTTAGCACTGAATTTCGATTTGCTCCTTCCCTGTTCAGTTTCGAAGGCGTAGGTTCGCTAGTAACAGTGATTCTCGTCAGCAATGTTCATATTAATTTAGCCGTTTGTAGTCACAGAATCATTCCATTTCACAGCACACTCATCGGAAGGGCATTGCGCCTAGATGATTTATATTTTCGAAGCATCTGTTCTATTTGAAGCTATATGGAACCTTAGAGATCACATAATGTCGACGGAGGCGTATAATATAGAAGCAATTTCTTCAGCTGCTACCACCCTCTCTTAATTTTTAATTCATAGATCTCAAAATTTTATGATCGCTTGGCTTCAGACTTGAGCGGCTTCAGAGGGGGCTTCACACTTGAGCGTAGCTTCTTTTTTTCTAAAAGCTTAGTCACTTTCAGTTCATTGATCGTTCGAAAGAGAACTGCTTTTTCTCATTTTTTAAGCCGCGCCCCTCCCTTAGAAATAAGCCCTTTAGGATATCTAATCTTTGCTCTGAAACTATCTGAATAAAGTTTCGTGTGTCCCTGATCTGGAACAAACTTTGATCAGAAGTTTTTATCGGAAGTTCTAATCACGAAGTAAGATCATCTGAACAATTTTAGCTCTAAATTGAAGCCAGTTAATGATTCATCCATTAAACAAATTGGATTTATCCGCTTTGAGCAGCGAACTTTCAGATTTCCTATAATTGTTAGCGGGCCTAATTCAAACTGTATCATGACAATTTTACCACAATCAATCTTCAAATTCTCATGAAAAGATTTATTGCGACTTAATTCATTATGTAAATCTAATAGAACCGCGATCCAATTACTGTGACATCGGAGGCGTAATAAATCGAAGCTGAGATCGCTTCATTGCTCAGCGCGGCTATCATTGTGTCAGGTAGCAAATAATTATGAGTCAGGTAGCACAGCTTGCTGTACGTTTACCCTCCTCTTCAGTAAATTCGGTCTTGATCATCCTCTCTGCGCACTACTTTTGTGAACAATTTGAGAATTCTAATCAAGAAAATATACAGCGATGATAGGCAATTTCGCGCTGCTTCGAAAAAATCTCTGTTTTGAATCGATTGACTATTATTTCTTGCAGAGCATGCCTTTTGTTGACCAACTGGCATCGTGGTCAAAAGATGAATTTGGTCAAAGTCATTACGAACATATATCGCCATATACTCGAGTCTCGCTACCCAGCGAAAGATCAAAGCTCGCCGTCTGTCTAAACGGCCAAAATTTGCATATTTTTGGCGGCCGTTTGAAAAACGGTGAAATTGTGCGCGACTTATGGCAGTACAATATCGAAACGCAAGTTTGGTATCGACATGAAACGAGTGAACTGCCACGGTTAGAAGGACATGCTATCGCCTGCACTGAAAAGGTAGCTTCCATATTTGTGCCGATCGATATTTAAAACCTAGCTCAATTTCAGGGCGACGTCTACTTCTTTGGCGGGACCTTTTCTCGAATAGGATGTCCACTATGGTTATGGACTCAAGGTAGGCAATTTTCATTTCTGTGCACCTCAGTCGAAACATTCGAGCTGCGATATGAGAAATAAATTGGTGGTAAAACCGATTCGGACAATTTGCAACCTTTTCTATAATATTTGGTTTAAGATTGGACGGTGGTAAAAGATAGAGGTGTCAGAAAAGATTTTTGCAGAAAAAAAGTGAAAAGAGAGCAACTGAAATGAGCAGGCTTCTTTTTGTCGGTTCTTGACTTGCGAAATCGAAGACTTTGAGCATTTTCAAAATGACATTTTTACGACAAGTGTTCAATACTGGAGTTATTCTGTGCCATTAGCTTTGCGTCTAGGCTATGCTTTCGTAGTTGCTTCAATTGATAGCTCGAATCTCGGACATATGACTTTGAAACACGATACATTTCGCAATTTTCAAATAAATATGAGTATAGTGAGCGGTTAAATTATTTTAAAATATTTCGCTTCGATTCTAAAAAAGTCTTGAAAATGAAACATCTATGATCGTGTAAGGAACAATTAAGCAAGTCATGGAAAAGGTTGCGAGTTGCTAGGAAATTACATTCATTCAGTATTTGTACAAACCTTGTAGGACAAGAAATTTATTCTTTTCTTTCATTCTTAGGTTACAGTGCTTTGCGTTTGTAAACAGATTCTCCAGCGATGCGCGTCGCAGTCGATCCGTCAATGCCGGCGCCGGGAAGTCGCCGCGGTCACAGCTTGACGTACATCAACAACTGCCTCTACTTGTACGGCGGATACATCGACATGCATGGCTCAACCGACTCTCTCTGGCAGTTCCACTGCGGTCAGTCGCAATATGCAAACATGGATGATTGTTTTTTGCTGTGGTCGGTGATTGAGCTTACTTTCGCAACCATTATTCCTCAGCAGCAAATCGTAGATGGCCTGTTGCCTGTTGATAAGGAAAAAGTTTATCGATAGATGAATCGTAATAACTACCACATACTATTTCCAGTCGTATGATTTAGCGGGAACGCTTGTAAAAGAGGATACATGCAATAGTGATTATTCGAATTCTAAAAATTCGACTTTCATAATGTATCTCGCATCGTTTATGCTTGCTATCCATCGGCTTGTCAGAGGAACAATTCAGCTGCAGCGTACAGCTCGATCACCGAGTATGACAATGCCAGATCCTTGAAATTCAGGAAACTGTACAGCGCATTTCCACCATTCTGCCTCTAATTATAGTGATATCTGAACGAAATTAAACCGTTTCTTTCAATTTTAGTCATCCTTTTCACGCCAGTTGTGCAAAATAATATTGTCGTTGATTACATTCAATGTTGCAGATTCTCAGCAGTGGTCATTGTTGTCTATTGATGATGGCCCAAACGGACGCCACGGCCATTCAGCCGTCGCTTTTAATGGTTGCCTTTATGTTTATGGTGGCTTGAGCGATCTTCGTGCGAAGGGAGATTTCTGGAAATTCGACATAGGTATGCGCCGTATCATATTTGTTCAGATTTATAAATAAACACGCCCCACGCGCCTTACCTCAGCTTACTTTAGCCGCATTACATCATTTGAACTTTAACACTTAAATACGTAGGCAATGGCGCGTTAATAATTTAAAGCTACAAGTAAGCCATGTGATAAATATCGAAATTTACATAATAACTATCGGCACCAAAGTTTGCAAGCATCGCTAAACTAATTGAGCAACGGGCAGCCGTATTATATTAAAGAACTTATTCTTAGCCTTGTTTTCAGCAAAGATATTGTAGAGCGTTACAAGCTGTCTAGCTAAATCGTTTCCATTTTAATAAGAACGCTTTCTACTTCGAAGAGGGCATTTTTCATATCAATTTGAGTTGATATGGAAAACGTCCTCTTTAGATTGAAAAGTGTCCTTAATAAAGTGTAAATGGTAAATTTTCTCACAAGAAATCAGCCCTTGCTAAGAGCGCAGACTAGTCTCTGGTATCAGAGCACAATGAAACGGCTAGATAAGCGAAACAAACGAAAAATTAATAAATGAAAAGTGATATTCGACTCCGCGCAACTCTGGCGCTAATTTTATAAAATAAAGTAAATGTGAAATGTGAAAATTTAGTTATGTTTCGGTTATCACACCTGTCTTCTATACAGAGATTTAGCAATAACACTAGTTACATGAAACTGGCCCATGGGCACAGACAGATCTCATGCTTCGATCATTCTCTATTAAACTGTTATACCCTTGCAGCTGCACAGAAGTGGGAAGTATTGCGAGCGATAGTACATCCAACAGCACGCTTTGGCCATTCCTGCTGCGTAACGCGAACGAGAATGTTTTTGTTCGGTGGTGAAGACGGAAACGGCAATCGGAAAGATGACTTGTGGTGCTACGATTTTCGTAAGTTTCATCATTATTTATTACGATGCTGACAAAATGCCATAGCGCTGATCATGCGTTCAGCGCGAATTGCGATTTTTGTATCATTACACTAAGAAATGTGTGGGAAATGGATAACTAAAGCATATAACCTTCCATGTTTGCATTAAAACTGCTGCAATTTGCGTTTTCAGTGCTAAATTTACGGCCAAGGCCAGGTCCCGCGAGATCTTTACTCGTTTGAGGATAAAATACAGTTGCACTAACAAAATATTTTTTGGTCATATTTACATGCATTTCGCTAATAGTAATTATGACATAAAATGCCCTTTACTCAAACAAACTCTTGCAGTGAAAAAAGATTGGTCTCGTGTAATGTGCGATCCGGAATGCAAGCCGAGCGCGGCCGTATACTCTTCCCTGATAGCGCTAGAGCCGGCTTACATTGCGGGAAATTCAAGAATGTTTTCCTTGAAAAAAACTCCCGAATATCTGGCGAACAGAAAGTTGGAGGCAGAAGCGGGCGAATGCTCCGTTTGCAAATATCCAATCGTCGAAGAGGCGCCTATGAAGCAAGAAAGGTTGATCACGAACATCTCAGGAACAGTAGAGCGCAACACTTATCCCTCAGGACATCATCGCTCTCCGGGTCAGCTTTGTTTTCTTTAGTATCTTGCTTTGAGTCAATGGCAGCTACCGTAATTGGTTGGGACAGGAATAATATTTCAGTGGTTGAGGGATACTATTTTCCCCAGATTTGGAACTCATACTGCCAGTATTTGCTTAAATAGGTCCTTGCACTTTTTTGAATTCAAAAGGTGATGTCGCACATTCTGCCCTTACAAGATGAAACGTGTTTTATCACCTTCCCCGCTCGTGAGGGTCAATGTGGCACCAAATCAGTGCGGACGACTTGCGATACTTGACAGACTACGAGGCTGTTCTTACATTAATCTTGGAGTATTGCTCCCACAATTTACCTCTTGTCTTGGACATGTTTTATAAAATAAATTCAACATTTAGTTTCTTATGAAAGTGGCTTTCCTGGAATGGAATTTGGAGTGTTGCGACATCTTCATGAAATGGCCCGGGACCCTATTTCATGAAAGCTCAGACGCTGAAATCTGAAAAACTTGGATACATCTCATACATTAAATACTCATAAACAAGTGATATTTGGCACCCAGCTAACCTGTCTCAGATTTCAGCGGCTTAGCTTTCGTTTAAGAGACTATCCTGTAGAACAGTTTTACGGACAGCTCCGATCTTAACGCATAGGCGGAACATGTACTTAAAATGCGACAGCGCAGTGCGGCTCGGTTCAATAATACAATTACTGAGAAATAAAAATATTGTCTTGATAATTGGTTAGGGAAATGTTTTGCCAAATCGAAAGAAAAGCCACGTCTAACAAAAGCCACGCTCCAGGTTCAGAAGACAGCGGCTTCCAGGAACAGTACATACGTTCTGCGTCAGAGTTCGGCCTAGTAAACAATTTCTTCCGCCGAGACTCAAACGACACTCAGCCCTACATGATCAACATGGGGTTTGAGCGCGGCTCAACCGATGTCGACGACGAACTTTTTATACGAGGGCGACTCAGTCAAATCTCACACACGTTCGATGGTCGCATGAGTCAGGTACGCAACGGGCATTGGTGGCGATTATTTGCAAATCGCAGGATGTGTCAGTAGTCAGCAGTGTTGCAAAACTTTTGAAACCAAGCTGCTTTGTTAAAACGCAAAATTAGTGCAACACTGAGCCCAATTTCATAAAACTGTTGGTCTGTTTTGAATTTCAACAATGGGGGCGCGCCTCAATTACTCAATTCTCAACAGCTCAACAGTTTTACGAAACTGGCACCTGATAGGCAGTAGTTTTAATGATATCAAGTGATAACGAGTCCCGATATCAAAAATATGTAGAAATGCTTGTTTCAGGTCGAGCTGGCGCTGCCATCGCCGACGGAAGAGTTGGAGGACGAAGAGCTTCCCGGCGCCGTGCCAGAAATGCGCACCGCCAGAAGCACCGCCAGTCGTAGCTCATTTCTTTCTCACCGTACGCAGCAATCGGCGCGTTCATCTACGCGATCGCACATAAGTCCAACAGAGACCAGCCGACATCTCACAAGTAGCCACAGCGAATTCTTGATGCCACCCGCCACTCCCATCCCACGCAGCCCGAAAAGCCGATCCTCAATCAGTCCAGAACGGATGTCACTTACCCATTATCCCAGTCCTTTCCAAGACGAACCATGGTTCCACTCAATGCCCGCATCGGCGCTCAACAACAACTCTCTCTCGCGGTCGCTCAACGTCCTCCCGCATGGCCCACCATCGGCCGCAGAAGAAATTGAAATGGCTCAGATGACGCATTTTATGCGAAATGGTTTCGTTAGCACCCAAGACAACTATAACGGCATGAGGACGACGAACCTGAATGCAGACACTCACGAAGATGGGGCGCTTGACCGTGGAGAGACGGGAAAATCCCGCCAACACGTGGAAAACTTTTGCGTGCACTCGGACGGTCGCTGCACGCAGCTCATGCTAATTGGCGGCAAGTACAATGATGCTCGAACTATTGGTGGTCAAGTCCGGCCCGAATCTCTGTCAGTCTGGCGTTGTTGTGTAAGGCAACTATAATTTTATTGCATTTGTATTCTATAGTGCGAGTAATTCAGTGTTTGTCGTGTCTCCTCTATCTTCTAAGTTCTAACTCAGCCCAAAGTTTTGCTCTTATCGGGAATGGACATATGTTTGGCGTTTGCTCGAATTTCGCCGCTCATAGCACACCGTAAGCATAATGATGTGACGCGCGCGCTCATGTCTTCTCTTAGATACGATAACAGATCCCGAATTTTGCTCTCGTAAAGATTTCTAATAGCTGCCCGAATTTCCGTACGAGCTGACAGTATCAAAAATGCTTTCTCCTCAGAGTAGGGTAGAGGAGGGCAAAGATCAACGCCAATCAATTTTATATTCCGTAAAGGAAACCGATTTTTCCGGGCGTTCGAGACCTTCACTCGCAGATGCATTTTGCGCTTGAGACGCTCACGCATTCAATAGNCAATCAATTTTATATTCCGTAAAGGAAACCGATTTTTCCGGGCGTTCGCGACCTTCACTCGCATATGCATTTTGTGCTTGAGACGCTCACGCATTCAAAAAAATCTTATCTTCGATTGCGCCTCGCTTCATGAGCTTTGTCTTTGATGCCTTTGCTTTAAACGTCGTGTTCATTTGAGTACATGTATCTATTGCGATGATCAAGATGTGTATGCTTCTTGCTCAAACCTGCTGCTTTATTCCAGTTCTTGCCAAATATACGTTTAACTTACGTAATCTGTTTCGATGCCGTATATTTCGACATAATTTTACTCATTTATCGAACATTCGCGGTGAATAAGATAAAGATAACAAAATGACCACATTAAACAAAGAATACAACAACCAGACAAAATGCGTTTCCGGGTGTTTTGAAAGAGAGAGAGGACTCGATCTTATCACATAAACGGGGAGTCTTCTTTGATTCGGAAAGAGATGCGAGATGTTGATTCTATGACGAAAAAGAATATCTTTCCTGATTGGGGCTTCAATTTTTACAAAATAAGAGTCCATTTTCCTAATAAGACGGAACCTCTCGTTCGTCGAACCACCCGACATTCAAACAGTTACAAACACATTCATGAGATGATTCATATCGCCAAGCGAAAAACAATGGAATCGCATAATGCGAAAAAGCTCTGTAAAGCACTGCATAATGGTCTGTAATAACTTCCACATTTTATGCGAACGACTTTGTTGCATTATATCCAAAGAAAAGTGCGCCGATACAGAGGAAATCATTAAAGATATTGACAATCAGGCGAATTGAATGCGCGACTCGTAAAAGTCGATGAGCATCTGTGGAAACTTTTCTCGCACTTCGGCGTTGCTCAGCCACTCGTGCTCTTTCTTCCCTTTCCTGAAATATTACAAAATTAGTGAAAAAAGGGTTTAGCACAAAAAGCGACATTACTTCTATTACAATCCAATAGAAAACGTCCTCTTTAAATTGAAAAGGAGCCGTAACAAAGTGAAAAATTGCTAGAAAATCTGGTGGAAAACGTCCCAACGCCCAAACACACGCAGGTATCAGAATAAAATGTACCACTTGACCAGGAAGCGCAGTTTTCCGTCGGTGTCGTCGCTGGCGCCGACAATCTTCTCGGGGAAGACGACGATCTTCTTCACTGGAACTGGCGGAGATGACACGCGTTCCATCGTTATCGACAATGGCGTCGTTGACGTCGTCGAATTTGAACGGCGCTAAAATGAGATATCATTATATAATGCTCATTGTTTGTGACAGAAGAAACAAACTAAAATGGTAAATGTATGATGCTTGGCATTCCAAATTATGCATGTTGTTTTGAATGAATAGAAAAGGAACAATGTTAAACGTTTTTGTTGCGGAACGCGAATTATTATTCGATATTTTGAGCTTTATTTTGATGTTTTTGTTCAATATTTTCATAAAGAACGACGAGATAAAGAGTATGACAAACTGTCCCTCATAAAAATATAGGCATCCTAAGCCAAAGGTTTTCTTTAAGGGAACTTTAAAAACCATTAGCATTGAAGAATCTCTCGTAAATCGTTATTAGCCACGCATGACAGTACGTGGTCAATTTCATAAAACTAATGTAAATGTAAATTGTAGAAATGTAAATACATTTATGCATACATTCACTAGTTTTATTAAATGGGCCTCCAGCTGCATATCATAAATATTTATATTAGCAATAACAACCCGCTAAGCACCACATCATACATAACTAACAGCAACCAACGGTATATCCCTTGAGCATGCCGAATAACATATTATATTTTGAGAGTAAAAATAAGCCTACCGCGCGCTTCTTTGTCGGATTGCTATTTGCACTTGTATGACCGTTGGCCGAGGAGCGGACGATGGTGGAAGGAGTTGAGTTTTGACGAGACTTTTCGAATTCTTCGATCAGTTTCGGGCAGTTGAGGTTCTTTGCTGGCTCCCACGTATTATCGTCCCTGAATCGATATCATAAAGACAGTGTAATTCGTTTATACCCGTACTGGGGAGAGCGGCCAAATGTGACTGTTATAAGCGAATTATCGTTCTAAGCGAAACCAGTATAAACAATTTCTACTCTACTACCAAAACCCCAGAACCGCTAACGAAGACCGCGGTATGATCGCAAAAAATGACTTCATTTTACTCGTTAACACTTTTCTTCTGCTTAGAAATATGTAAATAACATTTACAATACTAAGGAAAATATAAACATAATAACTTCATGTTCAGCGTTTAAGGAATCTAACATTTTTCGAAGGCGTGCGATAGTGATGTGGATTAGGCGATCAATAAGGAGTAACATATTCAACGTGAATTCTTCATTACAAGCGCACGCCGCAGCTTACTGGGTCGAAATTGAGGTAGAGCCAAGGTACCCGTCGATTTTTTTGCCAAGTCAAGTCGGTCATACTGTGGAATACTATTCCAAACTTTAATATTATCAGAAAAATTCGTCAACCACACACTGATATAACCTTATAATTTTCAGTGAATGTGACGTATTCGACTATTATCCAATGGATATCAGACTTGACTAACATCAACAATACGGAGCTTCTCAGCTTACATTTACTTCATAGTGTGTGTGTACACAGTTCAAAATATTTAAAAACAACATACGAAGTGTAGCCCTTCCATTTGAGTAGGTAGAGAACATCACCGTTGCGACCCGCTTTTTTATCGACAATTTTCTCCACTATGTAGCCGTCATTTGTTCCTTCCTTTGACTTTCCCGTCATATTGCTGCACAATTCGATTATACTTGAAGTAGAGTGACGAATAATCTGGAAGAAATATATGTATTGACTAGTGTTCAATATAGATGTTGGTTATTCGAAAAGATAGTCTACGCCTTTATTGTATAATGTATAAGCGCGGAATAAAAGCACCGTAGCTTGAAGCTGGGCTAAGGAGACAGTCCCTCCTAACGCTCCGGCCTTAGAAATATATTACATTTGAACAGCTGGCCGTAAATTAAATTATTAAACTTTGAAAAAGCTGATTTTTCCGCCAACTGCTTGTTGTCTATTTGAAGCGGAATTTTGAAGCAACTATCGTATCACAATCAATCGTCTCGAGACGTTTCCTACTTCGTAACATTTGAGGTCGATGATATGTTAACGTAAAAACGTCAACGGTTTCTTTCAAAACATTCGCTGGCTCGTTCCTATTTACTTCCCTCAACTGTTTGCCAAAAAGTGACATTAATCTAACTTGCTGAAAGTCTTGATATCTGTAGCATTCACTTACAGCGCTTCGCACGAAGTGTAATGCGAGAAAGGCGAGTAATGCGAGAGAGGTACTTGAATAATCTAACAAAAACGTACAAGCACTAAATAGGAGGAGCGAGATGATGTTAGACTGCTATGGTTTCTGTGACCGTCATCTCGGCCTTTTATAGATCATTTGCATGTTATTGTTAGATTGTTTTTGTAACCTTTCTCGCATTTATTTCTCGCGGGGCGAAGCGCGCTAAATGAGTGTAGTAGCCGCGTTTCAGCCTTACCCCACTTCATCTCCACTAACTTATAGATTTTCGGATCGTGCATTCCGCTGGTCCTTATGAAAAAATGCGCTGCCAGTATACACGCTTTAGTCTTATCCTTTTCGCAATTTGAGTGTTACAGTAATATCATTAGAGTTGTGGCTCAGCATATTCCAATAAAGTGTATCTAAGGAAGTCAAGTGCATCTCCATTAATGTAATAAATGAAGCTTTCTTAAACGGCGATGGACACGCAAGCGCGATAGACGATAATTAGACGGGTTTCGCTGCATTTTGTGTACATTTGTTGTACGATACATATTTTGTAACTGGTGTTTCTGCTCTTAGTCTTTCTCTTGAGTTCACAGATAGCAGCCACACCTAGTCAGCAAGTAAATGATGCACATAACGACACCATGCAAATCCATACCGACAAAGAATTTTATCAAATTTTTCGATTAAACCATTGCAGAAGCTTCAAATGTTTCGATCACGATAGTATTTTAAAAGATAATTGACCCTCTCTGGGGCCACTATCATAAAACTGTTGAGCTGTTGAGAAATGAAAATTGCAGAATGTGATGTCCTTTTAAGCATAGGATTTTCTGTTTGCGATCCGCGTGTATCTCGAAGAAGCAAGAGTTGCAGTAATCTAATGTGCCACACAACTTGTGTGAAAAAGTTAAAGGTATCTTTTGGAAAATCACTGACTTGTTTCTGTTTACTTTCCTAAACTGTTTGCTTGAAAGGGATGAAATATCAACGGGTAACATTGATCTAACTTGCTCAAAGTGTTCCTATGAGTAGATCATAATTAAAGGGTGAAGCGCTGTAACTGCATGTTACCGACAGCAGTTCTTTTTATTCATTACAGCTGAGCGTCCAGTTTTTCTTCGTAGAACGCAATAGCGGTAAAAGGAATAAGCCCAAAACAGTAATTATTGAAAACAAATGCAATACGTTTGTGATATGAGCAAAACTGAAGAGAGAACGCCAGTTTAATAAACCGCCGATTTATCGCCTACATCTTCCATCTCTTCACGCCTGCTGCGTACAAAAGTTCAACTCGCCAGTTTTACAGAAGTCGTTGGCCGACGCTTGCCGATATAGGGCTCACTTTGTTTCACGTCGTGGCCTACTGCGCTGACCGCAACTTTCCGATGTCTTGCGCCTTGCACGGGGTTATGCCAAGGATGTTTACGAGGCCTCATTTTCCAACTATTTAATTGAGAAGTCAGGCAGAAGACATTACTTAGGAATCAGTCGAGAGATTGGTCACTTGTCCTTGCTGTTGGAAGCAATAATATACTCTTGTCAATTACTAAGTACAGATTCAATTTAATTGACCGAGACTGAGCAATATGTAATGAAGTCATTTGTCGTGTCTGAATCAGTTGGCAAAAACGTTTGAATGCCCATTGAGAACTGTATACGGCAGTGTTTCAGATTGTTACTGAGCTACTGCAGACGATTACTGTCAAGATGGCGATCGGTTATTGCTTCATGGTTGTCGTTTTCATTTTCATCGATCTGTTGTTGAAGTCCGACGCCTGTATGCGGACCATCCCTGTCACCGATATCCTTCAAGTAAATATTGAATTTTTATAGCCCCATTGGAATTAACGGAATGAATACGCCTCATTTCTTTAAAGGTGCCGTTATTTGAGGGACTAATGTAACTTCTGTATCCGGTGTAATGCTAAAACGTGATTTTTTTTCACAGTATTTCACTACCGTAGATTTAGCGGCTGCTAAAGTTTCCAAATGAAGTTAGAATAGAAGTTCTGTTCGATTATTCACTGTGCGAAAGAGGCTGGGATTTCAGACTTGCTTGGTCAGAAGTACGCCATACGGTACATTTTCGCCAGCCTCCGGCAACAGAGTTCCCGATGGTGGCACTGCCACGTTGACTTGCAACCCATTCACACGATTAGATGGAACAGTAACCACGGCTACCTGCTCGGCTGGAGGGCTCTCGCCAACTTCAGGTTGCTTGCCGGTAAGATCTTTCGATAGATAGGAAGAAGTCAATTTGACAACGCTGTAAAAGTCGCAATTATAACGAAAATGACTGCATGAAGTAAGTTGTCTTGGTGAAAGGGGAATTCTAAACGTTCACCGTCGTATATAACCAACTCGCGCGCTTCATGCAATCGTAATTGCAGCTATTGTAATCACATCATTTGGCTTTTAGTGCCCTGACGATACGTGGGTGTTCGATCGGACAACGAACCGGTGCTTTAAGGCCTTCCCAGACAAGGGAGTTCCTTATACGTGTTTCGGAGCTGAGCCGTGCTCCGACGCCACAGCAGCGGTGGGTACTCCACTGACTCTTGCATACACGTTCAACTTGCAAGCGCTATTGGGTATGTTTCTTTAAACATTACGGAGTTAAGCATAATTGAAAACGCTATAAATACTGCAACACACAGTGAAAGAGTGCGTAATGCACTCATGGCAGAGTTACATCCCACATTTCTGTACAGTTGAATTAAGCAAGTCTGTTTGAATTTAACGAGAGCTAAACTGTGTCGAAAAATCGTGGTTGATCGATATTTCCGCGATTTTATGAGCGTACAAAAAATATTCTTTTAATGAAGTCAGTTCATAACATCGCCTGAGTAGTCCTGAACTCACAATATAATGGAAATAGATTAAGGTCTTACTGTCAAGGTGAGAAGCCCTTTTATGCAACTGAATAATACAATGTTTCAGATGCCGCCGTGATCGGTATCAGCGCGGGTGTCGGAACCTTTCCAGCATATCTTGTTGGAATCGGCGACCCAATCACCAATAATGATCTTATGTTTAACGATGGTACCCCCATTCCCCTCGCCAGCGTCCAGCCATACTACTATAACGGCGCACTAGACGATACTCCTGCAAACAGTTTTAAATTCACAACAGCTCGCATTTATCTTGGCCAGTTAGTGCTTGATGATGACTTTTGCTCTCAACCGCCATTTCAATTTGGAGCGATTTGTCAGCTTCAGCTTTAATAAGTTTTGGCACGTACAAAATTATTAATCGATCGGAACCGTGATATTGAGTGAGATATTACTGATTGATATGATATTGAAAATGATATTAATGAGACGCATGATACTGAAACGGCTTTGGGATCATGGATGTACAATCTTGAAATCAGCGACTTAATAGCGAACGTTTACTATCAATCCGGTGAAGGCATTGTCATCCACTGATAAAAATGTTTCTGGCCACAGCATATTGTGTAGCAGAATTTGTGAAAACTCCACCATGTATGATTTTAAGTCTAGCGAGAACACTTTCACAATCAAACAGAACATTTTTTAATTGTGAGAGGATATAGCTTTTATTGATTTGACTTTGAAAATGTCCTCTTTAATGTAGGAAAGTATTTTTATTTGGGTGTATATGGCATATCGAAGAAAGTTAATTTCGTCTCCGTTAATGTAATAAATGAAGATGTCTGTGAAACACTGTTGAACATACATGCGCAATAGAAGATACATTGCAGTTTCGGTGCAGTTTTTGTAGAGATTTGCTGTACAATATATAAATTGTAACTGATTTTTCCACTCTTAGTCTTTCTTTTGAGTTCACAGATGACAGCCACACCTTGTTAGTAAGTAAATCGTGCAGATGACGACACCTTGCAAATCCATACCGACAAAGAATATTATTAAATTATCCGATCAAACCATTGCAGAAGCTTCAAATGTTTTGGTATTGATAGTATTATAAAAGATAATTGGCCCTCTCTGAGGCCACCGTCATAAAACTGTTGAGCTGTTGAGATATGAAAAACTGCAGAATATGATGTCCTTTTAAGTATAGGATTTTCTGTTTGCGACCCTAGTTTTTCTCGAAGAAGCAAGATTTGCAGTAATCCAAGGTGCAACATAACTTGTGTGGAAAAGCCAAAGGTTCCTTATAGAAAACCACTGACTAGTTTCTGTTTACTTTCCTAAACTGTTTGCTTGAAAAGAAATGAAATACAGTCAACTGTGTTTATAACGTCGGTCAAGGGACCGGCCAAAGACCGACGTTATAAAGACAGTTACGTTATAAAAGCAGTTGATAATCACTGCGTAGTACACTTGTCAGTACAGTGCGCGAGCGGGCGAGATGCTGGGAAACGACACTATGACCCTCAAGGAGGGCGGACTCCACGAAAGGAGTGAAAATTAGCCCCATTTGGGACAATGTATGCGTCTCTCTAACGGGCGGAGATTATATGCGGGTTTTTTGATCTTCCTACCACGTGAAAGCTACTAGCAACCAGTGCCAAAACGGACCGACGTTATAAAAACAGTCAGATCAGTACTAACGTCGGTCAAGGGACCGGCCCAACACCACCGTTATAAAGACAGCGACGTTATAAACGCCGACGTTATAAAAGCAGTTGGCCCCTGTACAAAACTTAGTACACTTTGTCGGGACCGGCCAAGGACCGACGTTATAAAGACAGCGACGTTATAGAGCCAGGCGTTATAAACACAGTTGACTGTATTTAAGCATTTGTGTATAATCCAGCTGCCAAGAATACTTTGCTATTATGCCCAACCGAATGGAAGACGCGCGTCCTTGTTAAACGACGGTGCAAGAAAAAGAACGAGCAGTTGTGTGGAACGAGTTGGGCGCACGATGAAGGAGCGGCGTGACGCTCTTTAAAGGATAGGGTGATTAATGAGCGCATTCGGACGAGCGCCAGCAGAAAGAACTAGCCTTCCCAATGTTTAACAGCATATGAAGAAATTTGTGCGTATTACAACATTGACAGAAAAACTGAACTTCTTTAGACTTGGATCGCGATAGGTTGTACACATAACAATGGCAAAACCTTCAAAGTGATTACTTGCAAATTCGTTCAAAAATGTCGATGTGTCCAAATTTTCCTTGGTGTAACGATAATTAATAATTTTTTAAATATAAGAGCATGCAAATGTAAGGGATATTTGCACGGGTTTGAGATACATTCTAAGTGAAGGTATCAGTTAGCGAATGAATCTCATCTCACACAAATGAGATGTATAAACTCCGCCATATTTATACCTAATTTTTTAATTATTATTTCAAAGCAGTAGATAATTAGCTGGAAAATTGTTTTCACAGATTGAAAAGTGATAAATATACTATATATGTAATTTATGGTCCCTTAAAACATTTACTTTTAGCTATTAAGTATTTAAATAAAGCAGGTCACCGAACCAACACAATGACGCCATCTTTGAATAATGACTCCACCCCCTTTGCCAGCCGCCTCGCAACGCCTCGAGCTCACTAGTCTGCGCTATGCACGCGCCCCGCTTTCCCCCACCATTCGAACATATGGTGGATTGCTGGCGCTCAACCAGCGCATAAGTGATTGTAATGGCGACATCTCTACCGACCGGTTTTTATACTGTGCATTTCACTGATCCTTATACTAAAATAATACGTGCTACCAGTGTGTACGCTTCATTCTAATACTGTTTTGCAATTTGAGTATTAAATTAGTGTCAATAGTGCTGTGGCTCTCCGTTTTCCAATATTTTTGGCTAATAACGTCGAATATATTGGACGGAATTAGACGCGAAACGACGATGTTGTCGCCAAGTTCGCAAATGTTCTTTGCTTGGAAAGCATGTGATTCACTCTAGCCTCTCTTGACCCGCTTTCACGCGCAGGCTCAATTTTCTGCTGAGTCAGCGTTGCAGCAGACTTGCTATTCGATACGTAAACCATGTAGCCAGCCGGCCGTGCTGCGGCCCTACCTCTTCTCTCTGCATAAGTTAAATTATTTTCCCAGAAACGAAATCCTTTTGTCACGTAGTAGTGGCAATATTCCGTCACAATAGATGATCCTTAAGTCTATACTCTACTTATTAATTGCGCGCTCGATTCTTTGTCGGTAAATAGAATTACGAATTTCGACAGCGAAAGTTTGCAAGGAACAATTGTTTTCTGGTTCAATTTGTTCATTTGATATCGCCACTGATGTTTGTGAAGCTTGTTGGGTGGTGCCCTCCCTTTCATAGGAGATCCATCCTTCTCCCCTGGCATAAGCCTCTGTTGCATTATGTGGCCGATCTCCGTAGAAATAAGGTAGACCCTGCAAAGCTCATTTTGCTCTTGCTATGAAATCTTTAATATTTGGTACCTCCATCATTTCCCAGAGAGCACTCGTAACGGAATTCGAATTCCATTTGTTATTGTATCATAGAATCCTGTAATCGAATTGAACAAGCAGAAAATGGATTCTGTTGCTTGAGTGTCTGCTCTAATCCATTCGATATCAGGCGTGCCAAAGCTGAAAATTCAACATCGGAAAGGAGGTCCACCACATAATTTAATCCACTGCAACAAAATCAATTCATATTATCAAGCAGTATTCAAATGGAGATTTTTCAAAAACGAAATATTCGTATCTTCAGTCTGTAGTTGGTCTCATACCACTTTGTGAGCAGTCGCGCGTGTAATATAAAATATGCACTATAACGTGAACAGACAATTTTTTAAATGTCGTTAGTGCGAAAGAATTCAATTACTTGATTTCAGGAGTCGCTCTTCTCAAGTTAGCAAGTGTTAAACTGACTAATCGGCCAGTTAATTTCGTCTCGAAAGTGAATCGTACTCAGTCGAATTGCGACGCTGCATATTCAAATATCTGTGAAGACAGCAGTCGTCATTCCTTCTGATTAAAAGTACCATGTCGGATCAAAAACCGTGAGTCAATTATTTGCGAAATACTTTTTGGAAATAAGCCTGCTATACTGTCACAAATAAGTTACGTTCGCTATGCTTTAGCATCGACATGAAATTTAAGTAATCGGCATAGAAAGATGTCCCTAATATTCGGTTCGCGATATTTGTATTTTGATAAAATTAACAGAACTGAATAAGCTATGATTGCTGACCATTATTAGTTTGCGATCTTTTTTTTCTATAACAATTGAATACAAAGTTTATTCGACATACTGCAACGTGCAGGATACTTAAAATGTGTAATTGTGAATTTTATTATTAAAATCTTTAGATCATACTAAACGGTTCCTTTCAAAACCAACTGATAATCTTCCTGTCTTAATCAGCTTTTTGTCAACAATTTAATAGTCTCCAAATGACGCACCGCTGCCTTACGGCATGCATTGTATCCTTTGAAGAGTCAATAAACTTCGTTGCTACTACTAAATTCATTGATTGCTGGAAACAGCCACAAATGAAGCTAAATAGGGCTGAAAAATTGCAAGCTTCTTTTTTTAGAAGAATTCGTTCAACTTTCAATACAGGATGACCAAAAGTGACTGGTATTACTTATCATGTTGCAATACAACTATTAAACTATCAATTGGTTACCGTTGAACGAAAGAAACGCTGTACTTAAATAAATTCTGCGAATTATGAAAGCCGCACCCGGTAGCTGCTGAAAAATCTTAATAGGTCTAATAGGAATATGCGATATTCCTCACTGTATCTGTTAAACAAATCATAACCGTTTTTTAACAGTTGTTCTCAGATACAGTATCCACACTTTTATGACAGGATTGTAAAATTCTGAAAAGTTTATAGAAAGTGTCCCAATCTTTTTCAGAAATGTAACATTCGGCACTATAGGAACAGCTCAGGGCAATGTTCACGGTGGAATTCACGGTGTAAAACAAGCTGCCGGCAATATAGCAGGCGATACATATAATAACAGTCCGATTGTTCATGGGAACACCTACTCTGGTGCTGGTGCTGGACAACAGTAATTATTAAATTTCTTCCTTGTTAAATATTCCAGACGTTCGATTAATTTCCTGTGAGGTAATTCAGTTATACTAGAAACTACTGCTAATTTTATCTTCGAAATGATAATCGTTTCTAACCCCAAGACTATAATAAAAGCTTCCGCAAATATTTAATTAAAAAAGAGTGTCCCTACAATACTACAATCAACTTGCAGTATTAATCTTAGAATACAAAAGTACGTAAGAGTCAGTTTCATAGCACCTGTCATCATTGTTTCTTTTAAAGCTAGAGTCATTTACTATAATTATACTAAATTAAAATAAATATTATAATTTGTTAGCTGAAAAGGATTACAAATTATTCTGAATAAATATTACAGATACCACCAGGACAACAGCGGTAACCTGGGCAACCAGATAAATGGAGGAACCTTCAGTGGAGCAACCTTCAATCAACCGATCCATCACGGTCCACACAACGATAAGTAAGACGAATAATGAAGTCCTTGTAACTTTAACAATTAATGCAAAATTTTACTTAGGTGGATCAGAAACCTGGCTATGTTAAGTCCATTATTTTTGTGAAAATTCAATGTTATCATAAGTTTAAACGTTAAACTAAGTTAGTTTCTCGCCAAAGACCAGTTATCCGTAACAAGTTCAATTATATAATAACAAGTTCCAAATAATAGAGCTAATAACTGAAAGCCCTCATTCTAAAATCATATGTGCTAGTTATCAAAACATGTTCCTAAGCTCAGATTTTTATAAATAGCTTCTGTTAGGTTGTTTCATAAGTTCGGATTAGTTTTGTTTGATGGCAAATAACTCCAGTAATAGGTAACCAAATATAACGTGACCTTTTTCCATCTTTTAGAGCTACCTCTAACTTAGGTTTTCTTTCTTAATCTTTAAAATCAGATCATTTTTTGCTATTTCAGTTCTGTTCAAGCGCCGAACAACCAGGGATTTCTAAACATAGGCGCCAATTCAGGCATTCAAAATGCCCCTCAGCACGGTGGAACTCAGCACAATCAACTTGCTCATGGGAATATCAACTCTGGCGCTGCTGCTGGACAACAGTAATTGTCAAATATCCTACTTGCTAAATAAATGCCGACCGCTTGATGGATATGAACTGAACTACGGAGTAATAACTGAAAAGATAGTTCGCTATATAATGATTTATTGGATTAAATACATTTGTGCACCAATCTGATTTGCTAATGACAAGTAAAAAGAAGATGAAGATTACATACGCACATGTGTATACGGAATTCCAAGCGTTACATTTATTTCCTGTGAAATAATATAGTTACAGCAAAACTTTTCTCAAGGATTTGATTGAGAAATAATACTCTACAATAAATAGTACGATCAACTTCAGATATTAATCTTGGGATGCAAAAATACATAAGAATCAGTTTTATATCACCTGTCTTCACTTTTCCTTTTATGAATAACGTGATTCGCTATAATCACAAAATCACTGAACTTTAAAAACTTATAACTCGTTGGCTAAAATAGACTGGGAATATTTTTAAATAAGTTTTGCAGCAACACCTTTGACAACCGAGGTAACCAGGGCACGCAGTTGGCCGGTCCAAACTATGGAACCGCCAATCTCGGAAACACCCATGATAGCTCACAACATACTAGGTAAGAAAGGAATTCAGCATTTGCGCACTGATTAATCGCAACCGCAGGTGCACTCTGGCAAACTTGAGAAATCAAGTCACGATAGTTCGGTTATTTTCGTTAATTAAGTTGTGATTTTCAACGTAATAACTGAGTGTCTCGCTAAAAAATCCAATTTTAAAATACAAAGAAGTGATTGCAAAAATCAAGCTCATGGCATAAGGCTTAAATTCTTTTTAATCGTATGGATATGCTATGAAAACATGATTTAAAGCTCAGACATTCAAAGTAACTAGTATTTTTTTCATGAAACCGCGTGTATACGGCGCACTGTTTAATTTAAATAATTATCAGACGAAAGATCACGCATGCTATTATGATATTTACTTCACTAGAGTGGAAATTCAAGGATAACCATTAGGCTGTCGGCCCCGAATGTACATCCACTTTCTCATCTGTTTCATCTGAGCCAAATGCCTAAGATGAGAAATTAATATTATTCATTTGACTTCACCATAATTTACCGGTTGCTGTAGATTTTTTACTTTTGCGCCAAATTAGAAACGTTTAAGATAAAAATAGGATACAATATTATTCATAGCACGACAAAGAGAGTACGGTAGAGCATTTATATTGCGTAATGAAAGCCTGACAAGGGCGTGCAAGGATGGTCTATGGTCCGCAGAAAAGTTTGTATTTTTGCTGAAAAGGCTAACTACATTTTCGGAAAAAATTGCAGCTACAAATTTGGCGACAACGCTAGCCGGATGGTGAACGCTCCAGTCACTGGAACCGTCAATCTTGGAGACAACCATGATAACTCACAGAAGATTGAGTAAGAAAATAAATTAGCGTTTGTGTATTCATTAATTGATATCACAGCTGTGCTTTTGCACTATTTTAGCGTGTGCCACTATTTCCATTAATGCAGTATTAAGCCTTCTTATGAAATGGCTCATGAACTTCTGAATTTATTTGAATATTCTATATTGATTACTTAATTTATTTATGCAAGCAAATGCAACAATTAAAATTCAGTGTGAACAGAATAGAGTGTGAATCCTACGTACGTAAACCAATATTGATCGCAGGCAACCACAATTAGCAATATATTACCACTTATATTAATATCAATTGATACACTTGTGAGTATTATCGAAGATGTAATCACTAAGTTAGTTTAATATTTCTCTATGAAAGCATGTCAGAAATACATAACTTCTATGACTTCTTACACTCTTATGTGCATCCTTATCTAATCATGTCTGTGTTTAGCAACACTGGAAACCTCAACGTCGTCAGCGGAAGCGGACAGATGACTGTTGGAGGAAATTTGACCCAAAATTCGGGGGCTTCACGTGGAGGCGATTCACAGTACGCCAAGTTTTGTCAAACTTTGAACTGTCTTCTGTAACATTTTCTGAGTGCTGAGCAACTTTTTTGCAGTTTGTGAAATACTCTGGACCGGTGAAAGTTTCATTTTAAAATGTCCGCAAATGAATCTACCAATAAAACTATTAGAATTTTGAAAGAATTCTTTTCCATTTATAGGTAAATTCAAATTATATCAGTTGAATGAATAGACGCTATCAGCAAAATCAAACTTACTCTATACCAATCGATTGCATATGGTGAGAGAAAAATTGAAATATCTACATATTTGTTACGTGGTACTAAATTAGAATATGGCGCAAGAAATATAAGTCAAATTTTTGGACTTTTTACTTTTGAAGTTTTAGTCAAAACTTGGTTGCATCTCCCGATTCATAGATATCTAGAACTAAGAGACTTTTTCTAAAGGATAACCATTCAACATGGCAATCTTGATAAGTAAGAATTTTCAATGTTGTATCGTCAAAAAAACAAGATCTCAATTTTAAAAAGATATAAAATAAGAATTAAACGAGTAAAAAGTATGATAGCAGCTCCATTTTGCAGGGCAAAAGAGAACAAGGAGGATCCAGAATTTCAAAAAGCATTCGAAGAGTTCTTCAAGAAGTTCTACGCTAAAGAAGCAATAGCAGATGTGAGTTAAAAGAGTTTTTTTCAACTATTAGATGTACGCGAGTGAAGTTCTGACTTATTGCAGAAGTTGTCTCGCAATCCATATCCGATGGCTCGACGGGGTAAAATGTTAATTGTAAACAACGAGATATGGCCAAATAATCCTGAAAGCAATCGCAAAGGTACCAGTAAGGATCGCGACGCACTGAATGAGTTGGCCAAGTACATTGGATTTGAAGCGATAGTGAAAGATAATCGCACCGTCAAGGTTTGTTCGTTTACAGATATCTATAGTGAACACAAACGCCCGAGAAACCTGAATACATTCCAAGCAAACTGCGCATAAACTTGGATTGCTGTCGATCAATTGAGTTTTGCGTTCAAACAGCAAACTCTGCAAGAAATTGTGCCAATTCACGTTTATACGCCCCGTGACATTTCGCCACTGGTGCCACAAATTCTATCAACAGAATAAGAGGCTGTAACCTATTTTAACTATTATTTGTATCATTGTGACTATTTATGTGAGGAGCGCGAATAATTAATTAAAGGTTTCGGTTCCGGTTCAGGTTATTATTACCGGGTACACATATTCTGTATTG
>NIUQ01001554.1:0-29263 GCA_002796945.1 Plectus sambesii
CGGTATAAACGAACTTGTTTGTATGGGAAGACACGCTTTGGGACCGGCTAAACTTGACCGGTATAAGCGAAAAACCGTTATAACCGAAACCGCTATAAGCGAATTCTACTGTACTCAAATTTATGTGTAAAATAATTCTGCAAAAACTATTATTTGGCATAAAGTGAGAATGAGATAAAGTTTGAATTTCTTAATGCAAAAGAGGCATTTTTCGTGCATTTCTTGAGCAAATCACTTAGCTCAAATTGCAACATAATACTGAATCGTTCAGTAACGTCGAAATTGCCAGCAATGTTAGTGCCACTTTTCCTCTATTTGAACTGCGCGCAATGCAAATAAACCATTTCAAGTCTTGCCTGATCAGCACGACACCCTTTCTTATGTCTCGATTCGTGACGATTTGTCCTTTACCAAATTTAACGCTTTACTAAGCAAACGTTTCATATTCCAAACGGCTAATGTATACATTTTGCTTGCGACGGTTATCTCAGAATTGAATTTTTATTAGACTCTCAACTGGCTTAAAGCAGTGTATGAGTGTAAATTTATCTTTAATAAAATTTATTTCTGCTAGCAAAGCTAGAAACGCGATGGGTTGGTATCGTATCGTCTCACTTCTCTCACCCCCCTCGAGTAACAAATCGCCAACGCCAATCTGCGTTAACGTCGTGCCAGTTCAGTTTCCAACTATGGAAATACCAGACTTAATATAGAGGATGATCAAATGGTGTTTATTTACGCGTGCGCCAAGTATTGCTAATTTTCGAAAAGTTAGTGGACACATTCGATTCAAGTCGTCATAACCGACGCTGTTCAGTCGTGTTGTTCCTTTTTGTGGCTTTGTCACTCAGCACTTATCTGATTTCATATGTGCGTTAGGTGTTGTACACTCGCGCTGCACAGTGATAACCGTTATCTGCGAACTTTGAACTATTTCGTGCGTTTTCAGCATGATATCGCTCGGTGAAAACTGCTCTCATCTCGCAGGTCATTCTGCGCGTTGACGTAATTAGCTCAACGTGGGTGGAAAAGCCAAAGTGATCGTTCGCTAAACGATAGCAAGAGAGTAAAGACAAAATGAGCAGCGGTGAGAACAGCTCTGCAAGCAGTGGGCGAGTTCGTTCGACGTCTCTGGACGCAGTTGGTGCGGTTGGCGATCCTCATCGAGCTCTGTTCGACGCATGTCGAAGTGGTGATATTGCTGCAGTTCGACAATTCGTCACGCGAGAGAACATCAACGCCGCTGATGTATCGGGGCGAAGATCGACGCCGCTGCATTTTGCTTCAGGTGTGTGCTTTTTTTAGATCGTAAATTTGCATTCTTTCACTGCTTTACTATGATGATTTTTGCAAAAGTTGCTGTTGAAAATTGATAATGAAGATTGTGCTATGAGCTTGAGAGAATTGCTAAAATTTGCTGTTTAAGTCTCACGTTGAATCTGCGTTTTTCTTGGCGATTGGTTTCCAAGTTTAATTGTCAATCCTCTACAACCTCTTTGATAATCTTAATAGCGAATAATCATTGGGCCGGTTTCACATCGTGTACTTAAACTAAAGTCGGACTTTACGCAATGATAAAGGATAGGCCTTAAGTCCGACTTTAGCTAAAGTACGCGATGTGAAACCGGCCCATTGATAGATTAATAAATAAAATTTCAAATAACGAAATGTGAAATTGTAAGCGTTTGAATATATGAAGTAGTTTTGCAGTAATTCGAAGTTATTTTCAAGTCTGTAATGCTATATGACATGCCTAATTAAATTACAATGGTAGACATAATTTGGAATAGTTATAACAAGCACATTTGAGTAATGGCTCGTGAGCATGTAAACTCTTATGAAAGCGAAGGGAACCCATTTTTGCGTTTCAATTCGGTTTAACATCTTATTTCATTATCTTTTCATTCAAAATCAGCAAAGCTGCATTCAATTTTCGTCATCTCTGCATTCAACTGTAACGCTAGTTTGACGAAATTAAATGTAAAAGGGACGATTTATGATGAAAGATCCTATAGTTAATGTCAATAGGGCCGCCTGGACGATCTCATATGAAGATAAGCGATTATTTGCGAATTTATATAATTGTTGCATTATCGTCCCATTTTTACGCAATCCTCACTAAACTTGAAATGGTTTAGGGTCGACCCATCCCTAAATGTCTACAGTATAGGCAAATGACGAATCGAATGTAAAATAGCGACTTGGGTGTCGCCAACTCTTGGACATTTCTGTAATATTCTGCAAAGGAGCATATTTGCTGTTTACCTATTTGCTTAGCGCTCATCGCGTTCTCGAAGCTCTCAGAGATCAAATAGCCCCTACACCGCGCCTCTCAGATGATCTCGTTTATTTACAGCGCACAGTTAAAGGGATACCCAAGTTCACATAGTGGTTGACTTTATCGTCGTAATTTCTTAATCAGTAACAAGAAAATGATGTTTTGCTCTTGTACCGACAAAGGTTACTATTGTGAACGCCGCAGCAAACGTGCTCAATTTTGTTTTCTTATTGAAACATAAGGACGGCTTAACGCCCTCTTCCAATAAATCAGGCAGCGAAAGTACACAATTGCATAATTTGGCTCTCTTTAAGGCTTCGGTCGCCTGGACGTGGTGCAGCTGCTGCTGGAACTGGGAGCGGATGCGAGAGCGAGGGATGACGGGGGATTGGCTCCGCTCCATAACGCGTGCTCGTTCGGTCACGCCGACGTCGCGCGATTGCTCCTTCTGCGCGGCGCCGAGGNTGCGAGAGCGAGGGATGACGGGGCATTGGCTCCGCTCCATAACGCGTGCTCGTTCGGTCACGCCGACGTCGCGCGATTGCTCCTTCTGCGCGGCGCCGAGGCCGACGCAGCCGACAATTGGGGCTTCACTTCTCTCCACGAGGCCGCTAGCAAGGGAAAGGTCCGTGCCTCCTTCATCTTACAAGCGCCAAACAGCAGTATACCCAAATATATCATCGCAGACCAACACATAGGGGCGCCTAAGCGGGGCAAGGATGCTGCGCCCCTAAGTTTTGCATTGCGATGATACATGTCCGCTTACTGTTGTTTGGCGCTTATCTTTTTCTTCTTCCCTTTTGGTTTTTGCTGTTGAACTTTGTCTAGCAGTATGAATGGTTTTTCATGATTCAGCTTTGTTCCAAGGGAAAGCTGCGCTTGAAGGTCACATTCGTGCGCGCCGGGTATTAGAATTTTACGATGAATCACCACCATATGCGCGACCGATGCTTTTTAAATGTTACAAATTACCCTATAATTGGGTTATCTCATGCGCGTGCGCGCGAATTTAAACTTTCAGCGCAATTTCGGCCTAACATTAAGCCGACTTGCTCGTACGTTATTTCAGTTTTTGAGCGCTAATATTTTTGGGCCGTGATATTTTCATTACATCAACTTTGCAAGAATGGGAACATTGCACTAAAGTCATTTGGTCGGTTACGTTCTTTAGTCATTTAGCGTACTTAAGTTGCAGTCGTGCTTGACACGAGCTGAAATATATTGACTAAGTACGGCTATAAATTAGTGATATGAAGTCGTCCGTTGCTCGCTTTAGCGCGCTTTCATAGTTATAGCAATAGTACATCTTTAAATATGTGTTATGATTCAAAAAATTTGCTTTTAATGCAAACGCGATATATTCATAGATATTCAGGCATTTCGAGAAATTTCAAAATAGTTCCCATTTCGATCGTTGATACAATGGAATTCCTTTTCAACTATTACTGGGAGACCGGGCATTCTCTGTCGCTTGAGACTATTATCGTAATAAAAATGATTGTTCCCGTACAAAACATACGTCACCTTTATCTTATCAACGACATCGCTATAAACGAATAGAAGTCAGTAAAAGTGACAAAGAGTACACGTTAATAGTGGCGGTTGCATCGCCTTTCTCTGTTTTCGATAAGATCTGAATGTCGAGGCGATCGGAACGGCAATCCGTCGCCTCACGCAGATGTCCTTGCGCGCGCGCTCTTTGATTCTCTCGCCTTTCACCGCTGTCCTTTGTGTAAAGGCGATTCCTCTTTCGTGCCTTTGTCGCCATCCTCTTCCATCCTTTCAACTTCGCGCCGAAAGGGACGTTCGCCGTAACACGGAAATGTTTGCAGTGGTCGCGAGGTCGAAATGACGATACTCTGCTGGGCCGCTAAATAGTTTAGCTTAAGCCGCTCGCATGATTTGATGTGTGTAGAAAAAAATTCTCATTTCGCACGTGAAACACAAAGAGTTCTCCTTTGCTGCATTGAGCGAAATGTTATTTTATGTGCAACGGACCTGTTTGAACTCTAATAATATTTTCGAATCCTAGATTAAAAGGATTGCTGATAGTTTTGCCGAAGTAAAAGAATACTTTATTATGAGCTCGAACCGTCTGCATAATGTTTGTTACTATCTACAAGCTTGTCCAAAAAACCCTTTCAAATACGTCCTCGCATCTTAAAAATTAATCTATGGACGTTTTAAAAAAATTCTAATAACTTAATATATTTTAAGTGGCGTTATTTTGCACAGTAAAGACTGTTTAATGCAGTATCAATTGACCTCGAAACCCGCTAATATAACATTTAAAAGGTATTGTGTGTTGCAGGCGGACGTCTGTGTGGTGCTGCTGCAGCATGGCGCGGATCCAACAATTCGCAATTCGGATGGGAAAGCGGCGATCGATATTGCCGACGCATCGACCAAGGCAGTTCTGACTGGTACGTAGGTCGACGCCCATTTAAGACGAGACAGGGGGTGGTGGGGAAGAGGAGACACTCGCCCCTGACTCTGATTAATCCGTTTTCCCGCGTTTCTCCGTTGACATTTGCGCGTACTGATCGCTGCCTGCCATTTCTTGGCCGGATTGAGAGGGGAGCGGGACACGGACAGGCTAAGCTTTTCGCAGGAAAGGCGTCTGGAATCTTATATGGTTTTCTTAATGCGACTAGGATCGTCCCTTGCTTATTATTTTTAGTTTACAGTGTCTTTCATCATCATCATTCGTCGCTTTTGCATTCAAATCCGATTACCTTGCAGTGAATTTCGTTATCACTGCATTCAATTAGAGCGCTAGTATGAGGAAATTGAATGCAAGGTTGACGAATTATGACGAAATTCCCTGTATTTATACCGTTTTCGTATATAGTTGCACGCTTTCACATATAAAACACTTTTCAAACAGGCTTGGACCTTCAGATCGAATCGAATTGTTTTCTTAAAAGCAAGTTGCATAAAATGTTAAGATTAACGTGGGAATGTTACATTTACACCGAAAAAGGTGCTTANTTGGACCTTCAGATCGAATCGAATTGTTTTCTTAAAAGCAAGTTGCATAAAATGTTAAGATTAACGTGGGAATGTTACATTTACACCGAAAAAAGTGCTTACACTGAAAACGTAGAAATGTCGGAAAACATGGAACGCGCTAGGACACTTATTCAATGAACGCTTTAAGCATGTGCACTTGAACTCTATAGGCGTCGCAGTGAGAAATAAATTTTGAGGCTGAGGTTGGCCGAACGCTTCGTGGCATCCGTATTTCAGAACAAAGAGCGCATTTTATCCTTTGAAAATTAACATTTTCTTTTCAAAGCTAGTTTGTGGTGATTAGTGCAAGAGTTATTTCTGCCATGAATAGCCCGAACGTGTGAAACGTGGCTTTTAGATGGTTCATCAGAAGATATTGAGTGTAATATTACGGCGAATTTTCGACATATGCGATTCAGGTGAATATCGGAAGGACGAACTGCTAGAGGCTGCGCGGAACGGAAATGATCAGTTGATGCTCAGTTTGTTGACGCCGCTTAATGTGAACGGCCATGCCAGCGATGGACGAAAGGTAAATTCACTCTAATGCTTTAGTTCCGCTTTGATGTGAAAGGGGCCAGTCAAATGAAAGTCAACCGTTCTCTCCTACTCGTAGTATGCGCTTTGATTCACTTTCATTCCACTGATCCTTGAACTATATTGTCACGCGTGACGCATCAACCAAAACTGCACGCCACATACATACACTAAACGATAACAATAGTTGTAGTGCGCAGCATTCAAAGAAATGAATTGTGAAATGCTCTCGAATTTCGCATAAGTTTGCGCATCTAGTTGAGCATTGAATCTCTTTCTGGATCGAATTTCTCTATGCATAGTATTGTTATTTTTCCACTGTTGGCAATTTCAAACTTTCAGTCGACTCCACTTCACCTGGCGGCTGGCTATAACAGAACGCGAATTGTACAAGCGTTGCTGCAACATGGCGCCGATGTGCACGCGAAAGACAAAGGGTGCGGTGATGATTTTGCAGTTGATTATGACTTGTGGGGTTGAGTAATAATGGAACGTTAAAGTAGTCGCCTTCCATGTGACGTTCCTTGATTCTTTTTCAAAAATGATGGTGATTTGATAGCAAGCGGTAAATTATTATAAGGGTAATACAGAAGTGTTCCATTGAACAGCACTTTTTTCAGACTGTGGCTTCGATCAATCTGCGCGATATTGTACTTTTAATAATGAGGCAATCTCCAGTATCATCTGGTGGGCCGATACTATTTTAGATTAAATTCTATACGATCGAATAGAGCCTCCCTTCAATTCGCCCCTTCTCTCAGAGCAGTTCGAAAATACATCTCCCGGGTGCTCATATCGGTCATATACGGTAAATTGAATGCCCCGCAATATTTCTCACGGCAGTCGTTTTTTAATATCAGCTTATATACTATTATTGAATGCAATATTAAATATAAGTATAATGAGTAGATTCATCGATATTATTTTCAGGGGGTTGGTGCCCCTGCACAACGCGTGCTCCTACGGTCATATTGAAGTGACAGAGTTATTGCTCAAAGCCGGTGCCAATGTCAATGCCGTCGATTTGTGGCAGTATACGCCTCTGCACGAAGCCGCTGCGAAAGGACGCCAAGAGGTTACTTTTAGATTTCATACAAAAGGATAGAAGCATAGCTTGCTACTGCATTTGCAGAGAAGCAAAAATATTTGATAAACTTTCCAATCTTGTAATTAGAGATAAGCTCTTTCATTGATAGTTGAAAAGTGTTGTCTTTTAGTAATATTTAGTGAACCACTGCGAAGCTGCAGGATAAACTAAATTCTTATACTACTGCCGTATACTTTACAGCATATAATACCGTTATATTAACCGCCTATTACTACGGTATACCTTCAGGTATGCTGCTGTCTGCTGGCGCACGGTGGCGACCCTACATTAAAAAATGGAAACGGAAAGACGGCGCTGGATTTGGCGCCAACTGACGAACTGCGAGCACTTCTCGTTCACGAACACCGCGGCCAGCTCTTGCTGTCTTATTGCACTCAAGGCGAGCTGAAGAAGGTAATTCTGGCAGTTTTGGCGAAACTGAGGTCGTCACAGACTTCTTATTAACTCTCAATGACGCGACTACCACGGTCGTTCACAGTTTAGCCAGTTATATTCTCCTGTTCACTCACCTCGGAATAGCTCTGAACAATGTCGCACAATTAGACGGTGTTTAATGCGGATGCTAACTGCGATTTGACAGGAAATGAGCGAACAGGATAAATAATGTTTAATATTGTTGAAGCCGTTTTCGATTATTTGAAAGCTAAGGCGATCGTTGATGAATTTGGGCACTTCGTTAAATTTCTCAATCAGTAACAGAGCTCCGCATGAAATGCCGTAGCGCGCTTAGGGTGGAAACTAAACTGAGCACGTTTGCCACGTGGTCCACGCTATTATCCCTTTTCTCTATGGGACTAACATTTCATTTTCCTGTTACAGACTGAGAGATTACAACTCTATAATTACTATTGTTCTTCCAGGTGAAGGCTGTGATCAGTCAGGGCGCGGATATCTCCGCCTATAAGCACCTCTACTCGGCTGACACCGGCCTGCACATCGTCTCGCGAAGTCGCCATCCTAAGCGTCGCGCCATCGCCGAGTTGCTTATTCGAAAAGGATGCCCGTTGAATGAGAAAAATAAAGAGTAAGTGCTTGTATTTCTTTGTCAATGTTGAAGTATTTTTGTGACCGAAATTATATGACAGAAGTAGGGATGGATTAGAATTTATGGAAACGACGACTTGATCCATGATCTTCTGGAACTTGATCCTTGATTTTCAAGATTTAAATTGTTTGTAAAGAGCGTCGAATTAGCGGTTTGCCTGCCACTTTAAACAATGAACGATCATTTGTAATAGTGAAAGTATGATATTTGTTCGTATTCGCGCATTTCTTAACTATGATAATTAGAAGTTTGCACGCAGTAATCAAATGACCTTAGTATTTACTCAATCAGTCCTTTTTGTGTATGTCGCTAAATGCAACCGGTAATTCCCACTAATATGTAGCAAAATTATGACTATCAAGTTATTGGACTCTATAGAACAGGATATTTCGTCACATTTCGTCAAATATAGCGTTCAAATGGAATGCAAAAGTGAAGAATTATAATAAAAGGTCCTGTAACTGTGGTAGAAGATTAGGGAGAGCTGAAGAAATTGGTAATTAAATCACGTTTAGTTTCGTATGCGCGCTGCACGTCGCGGCCGATGAAGGCGCTGCCGATTTGGTCGAACTGTTCGGAAAAGTTGGCGCCGACATGGACGCCGTTGACGGATTGGGACAGACGGCACTGCATCGGTAGGACATTTCTTCAAGCTTTTTAGAAATCGCACGGCATTTTAACATCAGCCAAATAGAAATTGGAGTTATCAATGACAGTAGAAGTTTGCAAGTATCAAAAAGTAATAAGATTCAGCTGAATATCTAAATCTAACGTGACAAGCAAAAAGGATACAGCAGAGATGAAAGTCCCGTGGATTCATAAACAGCTAGGCAATAAACATGCAATATGCCTATATGGCCCTTGACAATTTTAGCTGCGCAAAGCGACGCGATGCAGAAATGTGTCGAGTGCTGCTGGACGCCGGCGTCGACCCGACCGTCGCCAGCTTGCAGGGCGCCACGGCCGTTCAGCTCGCCGCCGACGACCGCACCAAGGCGGTCATCACCGCCAAAGATTCTGCACCGATCGCGCCCGCCGATTGGAAGTCTTTGGAGACTCAGCTGCTCGACGCGTCCAAGAGCGGCGATCTCGAGGTGGTTCAGGTCGGCCGGCGCTCCTCTTTTCCCCTAACAATTTATTTATTTTTAATTTTATTATTTGAATTATTTGAATTAATACAGTGAAACTTGGATAATAGAAGCTTCGCGGGAGCTAGCCAAGGCTGTAATTATCCGGGATGCAATTTCGCGGGTTAACTGTATTTTGTTTTAATAATATATCACTTTATTTATTATGCGACTATTTTTTTAACTCGAATGTGTCGATTACTTTTGAAACACGCCCAATAACTAAAACTTTTGTATCGGGAGCCTTGAAAATTGGAAGTTATGTTTTGAGTGTGTAGAACCACTGATATAGAAGGACGAACGCACGAGTCGGTCATGTAGGGCCGCCTTCGGTGTACCTCAGTGGCGTCAGTTACTTTTAAAGCATATCTATTTAATTAAAATGTCCTGCTGAGTAAAATAATTCAGCGATTAATACCGTAATCGTGCATTAAATTGACGTAGAATCCATATATTGCAGGATAGAAGGAAATTTATCAAAATTTTAAATGAAAATACTCTAATTTAATACATTTACTTTCTTGCTCGTTTCTCAGCAATTTTGTGTGAAACACAGCCTCGGTTTATTTTAAAATGTGTCGCTAACCCGTCAAATCAACGTTTTTAAAATTATACATCACTTATTCTCTGTGTTATTGCTATATTCATAAGAATTTCTTGTCTACTGAAATAATAAGCATGATTAAGGAGCAAAAATGATTCCAGAAAATGATCTACCCCTTAAACTCGTGTCTTATCCGGAAAATTGTTTCTCTTCCAGAAATTAATGCTGAACACGTCGGATGAGAAACAGCGTCTGGAGTTGGTCAACTGTCGGGATGTGCCCGGGCGGATGTCCACTCCGCTTCACTTTGCCGCCGGCTACAATCGGATCGACGTCGTCCGTTTTTTGCTCGACCATGGTGCTGATGTACACGCCAAAGATAAAGGGTCAGTAGTTTTTTCATTCTTTTAGCCGCTAGTAGTCGACCAGTCTGTTTATACGCGTCATTTTTCGATGAGAAAGCATGCAATTTATCGTAATACGCAAAGAAAGGCCACGCTTTTCGTTGCGAATATATTTTTTGCCGCTTTAAAATATCCTCCCGCGACCAGCATAGATTTTTGAATATGGTGTGCAAATATTTATGTCCTGCAGTGATTCGCTATCGACTTTTGGAGAAGTTGATTCACACATTTTTGATGCTTTGCCGCGATAATTTTAGATATAGGAGGCATATATTTAAAAATATAATTTTTTGTTATGGCGTTCATTAGTAAAAGACTAAGTTGTTTTCAGGGGACTTGTGCCATTACACAACGCGTGCTCCTACGGTCATTTTGAAGTCACTCAACTACTGGTGGAGGTTGGTATATTTTCTATTTCTCCGAAGGCTGCGCGCATGCAATGCTCTCCATCCCACCTATTTACTCGGGTCTACAATATTAATACTTTCTCAAGAAAATGAGCATCGTTGACGAAAATTTCGTCTAGTTGATATTATGCAATATGCTTCTTCCAATAAACATCTCCCCTCTTCGGGGTGATTAAAATAAGAAACGCTTTTACAGTTTAGATCATTTAAATAAATACGATATATCGCTCTTCATTCGCTTGCAAGCTATTTAAGTAAGAGTATCATTTCATTACTGTTTTAGCGCGGTGCAAACGTGAACGTGGCCGATTTGTGGAAATTCACTCCGCTGCACGAAGCGGCCGCGAAAGGAAAGTTCGACATTTGCAAACTGCTCCTAATTAAAGGCGCCGACCCAAGACGCAAAAATCGCGATGGAAATACACCGCTCGATATGGTCAAGGTAGGAAGCTGGCCTGGACATGCGCTTTTGAGGGTTTCCTTGAGTAGCTTGCTAGCTTCGCCGAGACTGAAGAAATTCGCGATTAATAGTGGTTTACACGCCTTTATTTTGACACTTTCAGAATTAACTTGAGCTTTTTGAAATCGAATTGGACTCTTTTAAAATTAGTTTGGAAATTTTTCAAATCAAATTAAGGAATTTTTCTTGAAAATAAGCTAAATAAAAGTATGCAGTTTTATTTGAAAAATTAAATTATTCAATTTAAAGTGAAAAATATATATTTGGCACCTATTAACCCGTCGCTGAGGCGAAGCAAGTTAAATTTCTGCATTAGGCATCTGAAGATCCTGAAGGATAATGAAAAAGATATTGATAATGACAGCAGTAATGCCTAAAATAATGATAATGATAAAATGATAATGGCTCATTGCAGGAAGGCGACGAAGACGTGGCGGATCTGCTGCGCGGCGACGTGGCGGTGCTGGAGGCGGCCAAGCGTGGCTCGCTCGACAAAATGCGCAAGCTGCTCACGCCCGACAACGTCAACTGCCGCGACTCTCACGGTCGCAACTCTACGCCGCTCCATCTCGCTGGTATGTCTTTAATGAAAGCCTTTGCAAGCATTCACGCTCTTATCTGAGATGCCTAAGAATTTACTAGAGTGGCGCGAGAGAATCAATCAGCGGGTTTCATATCGCATACTTTAGCTAAAGTCGTACTTAAGGGGTATCCTTTATCATTGCGTTAAGTACGACTTTAGCCAAAGTAAGCGATATGAAACACGTCCAATAAGTCCTATGATAAGCGTTAAGCAAGATACAGTCAAAATTCTCCTATAAGGATTGTACATTTTTGGCCGGCTGCTAACATTACCATAAGCGGATGGTCCATTTCAGCCGGCTACAACAATTGCGAAGTGGCCGAGTTTCTGTTGCTGAACGGCGCCGACGTGAACGCTCAGGACAAGGGCGGGCTGATTCCGTTGCACAACGCCAGCTCCTACGGACATCTCGACATCGCCGCGGTCCTGATGGAGCATGGCGCTCATGTTAATGCCGCCGATAGATGGGGCTTTACTCCTCTGCACGAAGCGGCGCAGAAGGTTATCACATTTTCATCTTCTCAATTATATTTAAAGTGTCTTTCATGTCACTTTTGCATTCATTTTTGTCAACTCTGCATTCAGTTAGAACGCTAATGTGACGAAATTGATTACAAATGTTGACGAATTTTGACTAAAGTCACTAATTGTCGTAAGTTTCTTTGATTACTTCAAGCATTTGCTCTGGCAAGAGGTTGGAAAGGGAGATAAGCTAACGTAAATGAAACACGATGCGCAAGTGGCTATCTTTTCTATGTGAGATGAAGGGCAACTCCGGTCGCCTTAATAATAATAATAATAATAATAATAATAATAATAATAATAAATTACAAAAAAGTTGCTTAATTTTTATTTTCCATCATTTAAGGGTCGAACTCAGTTGTGCTCTCTGTTGCTCAACCACGGCGCCGACCCCTCCCTGCGCAATCAGGAAGGCCACACGCCGCTTGACTTGGCCACGACCGACGATGTCCGTTCCCTCATTCAGGATTCGATGCCTTCCATGGCTCGGCTGGATACGGTATTAGTTCGTTCGTTACCATCATCGATCTATTTTCTTTATTACTACGTAGTTTCTTCGTAGACATCCTTGATTTTTCTTAGTTTCTATGTAATTTACAAGAAAATAAACTTTTAGTTTGTAATTTACAGCTGAATTTAGAAGAGTAGGGCGAGCTATGATAGGGGGGACTGAATAGAATCTTCAAATATAACATTATACTAATAGTAGAATAAATGCTGTACAGCGTAAATCATTTAGACCGGTGTATGGACGACTGGTAGATTTTGACCTATATAAACAATTTTCGTGTAGTACAGAACATAAGAGGGCTGAAATTCGGAATAGGTCACACTTGATCACTATAAGCAAATTACCGTTACAAGCGAAATCGCTATAAATCATTTCTATCCTATATTGTTACAGGTGCTAGTCACTTCAACTCCTGATCTTACACATGGCGCAATGTACAGTCCGACGGCATCGCTGGGTTCGCGTCCACTTAGCGACCATAGCGAAGATGGGGAAAGCGGTGGAGATTGCGATCGGCCATGCGCCAGCGCCGTTGGAAAGGTGCGCCAACTTCAAATTTATCCTCAAAATTTCTTCGTCACTTTTAAGCAAACTTAATTTTGGTCTCTTAACGAAAAAGTTTACGCGTGAAATTTAAATTGCATTATCGTACAGTGATGAATATTTAGTGAAAACACCGAATACAAGCGATTCTTTTTTAATTATTTTAGGAATCGACATTTTTTGCTGTAGAAATAAAAAATAATATTAGATTAATTCATTTATATATTATACTCGAATCTGTCTTAATTGACCAGCCATGATTAGCCTAAAAATTGTTCAAAAATGAAGAAAAAGATATCTAAAAGAAAGACATTCGTTTAAATATGCTCGTTGTGTTTCAGAAGACGCCAGTGAAAGGGCGGCCAAGAGATCTGCTTCATCAGGAGCGCGATAAGCCATTATCAGAGATGTCCGTGCCACTATTCTTGAAGAGCATCGGACTGGAGAGCTTGCGTGAATCGTTCGCGAAGGAACTAATTACGATGGATGTCCTGGCGGAGATGACCCATGACGATCTCCGCAACATCGGCATCGACGCCTACGGCATTCGCCATAAGCTCATCAGGAGCATTGAGAAGCTCACCATTGGCCAGCCTGGTGCGTTGAAACGAACCGCTCGCTTGTTTTATAGTCACAATTTTTCGTTCACATACAAGAAATCGAGCCAGACAGCACAGACCGTATTTCTTCCTGTAGTCGCCCTAGACGATTATTTTTCCAATCAAGGCTTGAGGGGACTACTATTGAAAGAAATACGGTAGTTGGCAAAGATGAGCTCGCTTTTCGGAGCTTGAAAACTGTTTCTTATAGTGGATGATGGTCGTTTCTTGGGTCTTTACGTGCGTAAATTGAGAGGAGCGCTTTCGACTTGCGAAGCATTTTGCTCACTTCAGTTTAAGACTTCTTGTTCCTAATCGCCAAATATTGACTATGTAAACTAGCTCGACGGCACTGAGGCTGAGTAACGGCATGATAAAATCTTCATGAGTCTCTTCGTCACTGTGAAAGTTGACGACATTTTTCAGCCGGTTGCGCGATGCCTGGCTTCCCCGCTACGCCGCCCGGTTTCCAAGGAACGGTGCTAGTTCCCCTCTCAACGGATCATCCGGAATTCCTCGCGGTCGCCGATGAGCTGCAGGCCACGATCGTCAGGCACAAAGACTGCGGCACCGCCGGTGGCCTCTTCGATCAGTACATTGTCATTAAAGTCCAGAAGATCTTCAATCGACGGCTCTGGGAACGGTTAGTCCTTGACCGTCCTTTTTGGCGAACCTCAGGGTGTTTTATCATAATTTGTTACTTTTACGTTTAAATTCGTCATATTTGCATTCGATTTCAACGCTAATTGGACGAGATTGAATTAAAAGAGGACGAACTATGAAGAAGATGTTACGTTTTAACTTGACGTATAAGTATATTTATGAAATAGAAAATATTTTCGATGAAATATACCATTCCCGTTTTGATTTAAATTACCTTTCCATTGAAAGAGGATGTTTTTAGGCAAATCAAAGAAATCCTTTTTTGAATTGGAAAGTATCCTTCATAAAACGAAAATGCTGTAGCTAATTAATGCAATGAATTCGAAAAGGATTTTTATTCATAATAATCCTCCAGGCTTTTGCGTGTAGAACGCTTCGAAGATCGAATAAACGAAGGCGTAAAAGCGCGGTACTGTTGCGCTTAGACTGAATATAGATTATTTAGCCGTTAGGAAATATTTGAAATATAATTTTAGGTACATTCGCCGACGAGACGACACAGCGGAGGAGAATGGCGGGCAGTACAACGAGAAACTTCTGTTCCATGGGTCGCCCTTCATCAACGCCATCGTCCAGAAAGGATTTGACGAACGACACGCCTATATCGGGGGAATGTTCGGAGCCGGTACGTGGCGGCACCTACCGTATTTCTTTAAGGCAGCTGCGATCCCCTCCAGCCGAACGTTAAGCATCGTATATTCTTTTCAGCTACCTATGACAACCTGGCTGCTCATCATTTATGTTTATATTGTAATTAGCTTACCGCTAAGCAGCTAAGCAGAGGTAGCTGAAAAGAATATACGGTGCATAAAGTTCCGCTGGAAGTGACCGAAGCTTCCTTTAAACAATCGAATGTATCTCATCTATTTTTCAATCGCTGCTTCGACCATACGCTCCACAATATCCGACCGTACACCCCACACATCTGCGGTGATCAATCTTAATATTGCCATCTAATTTCTTAACGCGTGTGGAATGTGTGCGAGTTGCGATAGGTTTTGTTCTCATCGCCGCTTTTCGATTCTCTCTCACCACTTATAAATAGCAACTGTTTATCTATTCTATGACACTGTCGTTGCGGTGTTACGAAAATGCGTATCTACAAGTTACCGATGACTAGCTTCATGAAACGATGAAATTGAAGCAGTTTTGGGATCATGAATAATGCCGCTTTTACACTTGCTAAAAGTTTCCCGCCAATATCTATTAGCAAGGCAATGACAGAGTTGCCACAAAGATGAGGATATGTTATCGACAGAGAGGATGCTTTTGTTGTTTATTAAAAGTTCCACGGTTTTTGTATAATAGTTTTTTCGATATTAAAATAACATTATGTTACAGCGCAACAGAATTTTAATTCTTATCCCATGCGTTCCATAGGCGATGACTCAGAGTGAAACTATTTCAATATTTACTCCTTTTTCAGGCATTTACTTCGCGGAACACTCGAGCAAGAGTAATCAGTATGTGTACGGGATAGCGGGCGGTACGGGTTGTCCCGTGCACCGCGACAAGTCCTGCTACGTCTGCCAAAGGCAAATGCTGCTCTGTCGCGTCACACTCGGCAAGATGTTCCTCCAGTTCGCCGCTGCTAAAATGGCTCACGCTCCCCCTGGACATCACGCCGTCGTCGGAAGACCCACTGTTGGCGGGCTGGTCTATCCTGAATATGTCATCTACAGAGGCGAACAGGTGAGAAGTCCTCTTTTAAAAGACGGAATGAATTTTGATATTAATCGCGTCAGCGGTCGTGACCGTCAAGTTCATTCCATGTACATATCTTTATATATTGTGTATAAATCTGCAAAGAATACTGAAAACAGCCATTTTAAGCGGATATTAGAGTGAAAATTTTGACCAATATATCCTGAATAACATTTTCAGGATAAATTTCAGGATCTAAAAAGTATCTTTTTCAGGCGTATCCAGAATATCTTATTACTTATCAGATCGCCCTCTCGGAAGCTGGTCGGCAAGCAATGGCCGCCGATTTGTGAGCGAATGGAACGTCACACTCTGCTTCTATTCGACAGCACGTCCGGAAAGTAATCGACCCGTTCTGACTTTGAATAACTTAATTATATTTAATCCACCAATCTAGCATTATTGTTAATCGTAGGACGCGATTAGACCGCATCTACACTTTTCTTTGACTGTTTTTATGCTTCATGAAGAATTATGAGCGTTTGTATCTCCTTTAAGATATGATCGATTGTATGAAAAGAAGCGATTTAGAAGCGCTATGTATACGGTATTGAGCACAATAACTGTAGCTCAAGGCGCACTATCTCTTTCTCCATTATTCGTTTATGGAAACCTTTTGTAAAGGAGAATAATACGGATATAAGCGCAAAACAGTGCGAGCACGTAAAATACGTGCTGTTGCCTGCGTTAAATTTATAAATTTTTATAAATAGTACTAATTATCATCTTGATTGGTGGATTGAGTTAATTCAATCTATTCGAACATATAATATGTCGATTTCTGTTCAGACGCCGTGTACAGTCCTGCCGGTCTTGAATGTATATTGCTGATTTCTGCCGCTTTCTGATCATTTTTCACATTAGACAACACTTTTGGAGTGGATGGCGACGATTTGCCACTGGAAACGGTTTAAATTTGTTTTTTGAGGGAAAATGCCTAATTGATTCTCCCTAAGTAAGGATTAGTCGTAAAGTTTGTAAATGCGAAATTGATAGCTTAAAGCTAGGCTAACGCACTGGCATGGATTGTGTTTAATATTGTGACAAATTATTAGGGCAAATCGTCGACATGTTTCTTGGGCGAGAGCGTTGGAACAAGAAAAGTTACTTGCAAAGAGCTGATTAGAGTTCCCGCGACACGTGATAGAAAGTGATTTTATCACTTATCACCTTAACAGTTTAATCAGCCCTTATGCAAAACGTTTCCACGACTTTCAAGTCATCCTGTAGTTATAGCAGTATTACCATCATCTTACGGTATATTAGCTTTGATGTTCCAAAATGTCTTTACTTTATCTGAATGCGCATGCCTGATAATACGGTAGTAATCGCTTTGAACCATTCAACTGCATATTTTGTTCACAGTGGTGTTAGCAAAGCAATTTTGTGTGATGCTTCATCTGTGAGATTTCAGTGGTTAGTACGTTGTCATCATAGTGTATATTTGACTTGTGAAGCTCACCACGAAACAATTGCTGGGCTCGAAGTGATATGATTGCCTACAACCTGAGATCTTGTTTTGTTTGTTATCCCCGTTCACGACAGTGATTCACTACCGTATTTATTCTAATAGTCGATCGTTCGGTATAATGATTGCTCTTCGGGAGGGGGTCGATATTGAAGACGATTGCAAAATAAGACTTTAACATTTTTACTTCATTTATTTTGTTGTACAGCAGCAAATCGATTGATTTGAAGTAGATTTCTGCTCAAAATGCCAAAAGAAATTGCGCATCAAAAAGCTACCTTAATTACGGCAACTTGTCCATCGCTTCACATAGTGACAATAGTACATTATTGCTCAGCCACTTGAAAGGGGACGCGCAATTTCCGATCGGTCTCTCGGGAGTCGTATCATTCGATTTGCAGTATAAGAAGCGATCGCACTATTAGAATAAATACAATATCTTGATATTCAATGTTTGTTGTAATACAGTTTAACGCCATTTGGAAGAGGTCATCCCAAAAATGTTCTACTCGAAAGTGGAACAGCGACAATTACAAACCCCCATAGCAGACATACTGCACTTAACACCTGCGATATAGAATGTCATTTTTCCGAAAAGCGTCTTTCTGCCTGGTGATGACTCCATTTCCCTTTCTGGATGTGTATAATCCAGAATAAAATCTTTCTTAGAAATTTCCAGCCCATACCTCATGCCTTTGTGTCCCAGATGGTGTGTTAAATATACTGATCAAAAAATGTACTGCTTGTTCGGCATACTGTCCACCTACTTGCTTATGCTCCTTGTGCTTTACCATTGCGCTCTTGATGTCATTCAGTTTGCCTATTCTCATGCGCATTTTGAAGTCAGAGCAACACTTGTGTTGTAATTCGTGTTGTTGTAAAACATAAAATGCTACAAACACAACTGTTCCCCACACACACACCACGCGCTACAATGGCTACTTAAGACTGATGCTACTAAACTATTAGCTTTGTTATTATTAGTACGGATACATTTATTGATCTTGTTATATATACTAGCAGCCAATAATTTTAATATATTTCAACCATATGTTTCCATTCGAAGAAGGAATAATCCAGGGGGTGCCGATAATCGCGCGTTAATTGTGTCGGCGCGAGAATAAGAACGTTGCGATATCGCGCCTGACTTACTGATAATCCCGGTAACGGCATTTTAGATATCCCTAATTATTTGCATAAGTAGCCTGCTTGATGCCAAAAGCAGGTGTTGAGCGTATTGGATTTCGCTCAGTGAATGCCACAAGATGCGTCGAGCAACAGGTCTTAGCACGATCAAGTTGTAAACGCCGGTGTTGCTTGGTAACACACCGTAACCGTTACGCAGCACCTCGTCGCGCGCGCAAAAAGATTGTTTTTTTTGTGTAGGCACAAGCATATTCGCGGGAGGTAAGTATTCTCTAATATTTGACGGTATTAGATGTGTTACAGGTGGAATATAAGTTTTAATTGCTCTTTTCTTCCGGAAAGTACCTCAACATAGAAAAATCGATCGAGCCTTGATAGGAGAGCATCAATCAGGAGACCGAAATATAATAAAGGGGTCCAGCTTGCTGAATCGAGTGAGCATTCTAATAGATTCTAGTTCGGATGGAATTCAGGACTCGGGTGGGGGAAACGCTTTCGTACTTACTGCAACTTGCAACTCCGTAAAGGTTGCTGTAGTGTTAAGCCCTGAGGGCGGGTTCGATCAGGGTTGCCAGGTCGAAAATCGCTTTTTAAGACAAGTTTTTTGAAATTTAAGTATTTTTTAAGACAAACGCTTCCAATTTAAGACAAAATTTAAGACAGAATATCACATAGGTTTTTGAGACTTTTGAGACATTTCTTTTTAAATGAAAAAATGAAGAATAAGCTTTATTAATAATATCTAATCTTCAAGAAAAAACAAAAAGATGGCAAGACAATCGTAACGTTACAGCGAATGACAAAAATTTACACGTTTGCCTGCTCCTTTTTTGTCTTAAATTATTTTGTGTCTTATAAGATTTAAGACAGCGCACCTAAATTTAAGAAAAATTCTTAAATTTAAGTGAAAATGGCAACCCTGGGTACGATTCCGTGTTGCCAAATAGAACTCTGCTGGATTACTCCCCAATTGTGAGGGGTGACCCATTCGATTATTGTCGCGCTTTCGCGTTAGTTGGAGCATTTTATGATCATCTATTAATTTAAGCGTCGCTGTTACGACGGAGTTCACTCTTTTGTATGCAATTAACATTTCAGTTTTCTTTCTAAAAAGTGCTTTTTGCCGCTTAAAGCGTCACATCTCATAATGCCATCGAGCAAGAAGAAAGTGAAACAGCCGGAGAAGGCTGATCAAGATACGAAGATGGAGACTGGTGACAGCTCGGGCGACGATGAGAATGAGGATATTAAATTGGTCACCAACAACCAGGATGACGTCATGCAGGTTGACTTCGAGGCCTTCCCGCTTGAAGAGGCCGACCGTGGTGGAGTTGCGAAATTACTTGGACAGGTGCCATCTTTCTCCTTTCTTGTTATTGCATTTTGTGCATTGGAATGATTTTTAGTTCGTTTAACTTATACCCATTCAGTTTTATTAAGGACGCTTTCCAATTCAATGAAAAAGTTTTTCATATCACTATGGAAAAATCAATATTATGGACTATATTGAGTTTAATATTTACTTTATAACATCATTTAATTTAATTAAAATTTGCAGCTGTTTTTGCGTGCGAAAATCGATCTGAACGACGTGAGCAAGCTGCTGATCAAGCAGCAGCCACTGGGATGCGTTTTCCGGGTATGATGCGCTCTTTTCACTGTTGCAGTTCATTTTGATTGTGCTGAGACGTATGCGAAATGCCACGGTACGGATTTCTGAGTCGCTCTCATTTTCCCGCCAAATGAACTGATGCCTCAGACTGTCTGATTATGATATTGCTGTTGCATATCAGCCATTGGGAAATTATTTGTCAAAGATGGTAGCGTGGGGCAAAAGAGGTGTGATTATCTGACTGTCTTCTTGCACGTTGATAATCATGTGCTAATATATGCTTTGTATACTTTAGGTAAGCTATATGAAAGGTTTTTTGTGCGAGTTTTGCTGTTAAAGTATGATAGAGTAATTATGGGGCTTGTAAACGTATTGCAAACGAAGATTGCTCTGCTTTTTTACGGTCTCATTTGGAGAGAGCTATCCCAAGAATAGGACTTGAGACAGTGCATATTAATTCAGACCAAATAGGTGAAGCAGCTTTGCTTGCACTGCCACTTTTGATGCATTTAAAGTGGAACTGCGGTCGCCTTTAGCCGAAAAATAATTTACCGTATATTGTCGTCAGTTACCTTGTTACAAGCTGCTTAGCTTTCGTTGACAGCAATATAAACATATTTAATGCGCAGCGAGCTTGTCATATGTAACTGAAAATAATAGATGGTATATTCCTTTCAGCTAGATGCGAGTGGATTTGTCCTTTAAAGAAGAACATTTGACTGTGTCGTTCTTTTCAGCCGGCGGAAGAGTTCGCTATGGATGACTGCGAGGATGACGTCTACGGCGTGCTCTCTGTCGTGGCCCTGCATGACGCTGAGGTCTGTTAAAGTCGTCCCTCCTCTACCATTCTGCGTCACGGCGTATGCGTGTGTGGCGTGTTCTGAACGCTGGCCTATTTCGCCAATTGAACGCCCACACAATAACTGATCTCAGTCGACGTTGTTATTCTGCCGAACGTTTTCCTCAGCGCGCTACTGCGCCGTCCCAAGGGGCGCGCTTGGACGCCGCGTTGAGGGCGCGTGGGGCGTTTACTGACGCGCCGCGCTGGTGCCTGTTGCGCCTAATTTGATTATTCCTTCTTCGTGGACTTTCAAATACCTCGTTGTGTTCATCTCGGACCCTCCCCCACTATGCATCTGACCAGATCCCTCGCGCTGTTCCTTTGCGCCCAGTCTTCAAACGCTCTGCCGCAACGTGTTTCCCCCTGTCTCCATTGACTTGCGCTGGTGTTAAGTTTATGTTGGGACTATTCAACGTTGCGCTGACACGTAGCGGCATTGTTCTCTGCGTTCCGTTCATACAGACTGCTCGCTTGTGCGCTTAAACGCTAAATTGCGTGGAGCGCAAAATGCGAACCGCCTCTCGTCTAACGCTGCTGCGACAACAGCCTTCCGATACGTCATTAAATGCGCCATTGGCAGCCGCCGATTTTGCGGATGATGAGACTGTTTCAATGTGGCGGGCTGAAAACGGCGCCATCAGCCTCCTGAAACTACTTGACGCTAACGACGCCGTGACCACAGTCGCCGGTCAGGACCTCGCCCTATCTCAGATCGTCAACAATGACAAGCTAGTCAAATTAATTTACATTGTGCCAGCGGATTGGAGCAATGACCCAGTCATCGATGAAGTGAACAAGAGAAGATTCGCGATTGGTGCGCTGGTTGTCCAGGCAGCGATTTTTGAAGAGACTCAGTCGGCGTTTGGCGTGGGGAAGACGTTTCAGTTGAGGTACGAAAGTGCCGAGAATGGTATCCTCCGATCGGGAAGTGGTCTCCATGGTGTAGCTGCAGACAACTCAAGGGGTCGTACAATTGAGCCACAATCACTTCGGACTAGTTTTAAAAACGCTTCAGTTTATCTCAGCGATTCTGCAATGGAATGTCAAGAAATGAATACGGGCGATTGTATGAAGCGAGAGCCAAAGTCGTTAGCACTACCCGCTGTTGCGACGCTATGCATGGCGCAGAACGAAGCCGACCTGCATGCTCTTAGTCCTTCTGCGCTGTACTGGGGTATCGTTGCACGGTTAATAGAATTGGGCATACAAAACGAGCGACACAAGTGTCTTTGTCTGCTGGCGTTCACCCGCTTCGATGTGGAGAGCGAAACTGTCCAATCGCATGTCAATTTGGGCCGAGGGAACGTCGCAGTGGTGAGCGGAGGTTCATTGCCCGTTTGGCCAGAGACAGTAAAGGAGATATTGCCTCGATTGGCCGACACCTCGCCGTCGCCAGCGCATCTCTATGACGACTGGGCGCGTGGGCGCAGCAGCTCTTCAAAAAGTCCGCCGGCAGTTGATGACAACCCTGTAAACGATACAATTTCTCAGCACACTCCTGTTTCTTCAAAAAAATCACTGATGAATAATTCAAAAGAAAAGCTGGAGATAGTGGGAAGTGAAATTGGTGGACTATGCCCGCATTTGAGGCGGACATTATCGCTGAACGAACGCGGGAATGGTGTACTGCGTGAGTCGACGCCTGCTTGTGGCGGTTTCGACCATGGAGGCGCAATATCTCGAAAACGTCGCTCAGTTGGCGCTCTGGTGGCCAGCGGTCTGGGCGCCATGCTGCACGAGCTCTGCCACTGCTTCGACCTGCCGCATTCGGCTGGCGGCGTGATGAACCGCGGCTGCGACAATATTCAGACTATATTTCTCCCTGATGCAGGCGTCAATTACTCTCCGTTTTGCGACAGGTTGCGCATTAGCTATAATCGCGAGAAGAGTTGTGGAGTGGAGACGAAATCGGATAGTTTAAAAGACTCTAGTTCGATTTGTGATCCATCACTCCCTGTTGATCATGCAAAAGTGGGGTTGAGTGATTTGAGAACGGAATAGTTCGAAACATGATTCGAAAGACGCGGCATATAAATCAATAGATCGAAAGAGAAACTTGCTGTTCGATCGCGCGTCATTGATCACTCTTTTCCATCACCAGTGGTTGAATAATGGAGGCGACTACAGTTCTATCGGCCCTCTTGAAGGGCCATCGACTTGCGCAAGCAACGACGCCCCGAGCGCAACTTCTATCGCCACTGTTACCGCTCCTAAATATGCGAACGGATCATCGACTGCTGCTACTGGCGTCCGTGGAATGGGCAGAAGCGTTGGGGGGACGATCGAACTGTCCGGCCGTACTGTCCATTGCGAGGATGGCTTGGCGCTAGTCGAATTGCGCTGCGCTAATAGCAATCGCTTGATTTATTGGGATCTCACCACTTGGCGACCGAAGCGATGGTCGGTGCCCGGTCATCTTCATTCCAATATAGCTGTGAAGTTATTTGCTGTGTCTTTGACTGGAAGGATTCGTAGCTTTAGTTTTAGACCGTGAATGTTGTATAAGTTACTCTGACTGATTGTCTCAGGATGTTCAGGGACAGAAGTATGAAAGTAGGGTTGAATGGACCCCAGGGAACACTAACAGGATGATCACACAAACAAAACTCTCAGAAAATGTCTAAAATCTAGCGTATTTTCTCTGAGGATTACTCGATTGTATTAACAAATGAACTTATTGTGAAAGCCGATTAATACCTGACGAATTATATAACTTTGTAAATCGACTGAGACCTTTCTGAAACAAATCGCATCAATGAAACCGACCCTATAAGCAATTTTCGGAAAATCCCGGGCTGGAGGTCTCTGAACATAACTGTCTTATGTTATAATTGCAGCAGATGATTTAGTGAGAGGAATGCTAATTATTCCATTGGTCGTTATATTGCATACAGTTGAATTAAAGCATCTTAGAATTCAATTGACAGCAAGACAATGCGCAGGTTATGAATGTGTCCTCTGTGATACTACTCTTCGCGTCGTTGTTGTAATATGAATTAATCAGTATTCAGCTGCTCATATGTTAATGTGGTGTGGTTTAAAAATACCCTTCTTTCTCCTATGCGCTCTAATGTACTACAAATAACTGTAAACTGTACATAGAACAATGCAATGCTATGCGTCCTAAGAATGTGTCATGACTTATTTTTAAAGAATCGTGCTGTGAAGGATCTCGTAAAGTGTCCGTGGTGAATGTTTCCCATTGGATGGACGTAAACTTTTCAATAAACATCGTTCTTATTTGAAGGTACAGCAAAAGTGGCGCGCATTAGATATTAACCTGCGATGCTTGTTATAAAATTGATTGCTTGCAATTGCAGACTCCGTTCTTCGATTGGTCTTTGTTCATAGTTTTTAAAGGATTTTAAAAGAAAATCAATGTGCCTGAAATAATGACGCATTCTCCTAAAAATTCGAAAAACATTGCAGTCATTCCAAGAAAGCATAACAAAGAGACGAAATTTGCATTCAAATTCCCGCGCTCATGTCGCTTTTAGGCCAGAAAAGCGTGACTGCTGTTAACATATCCAACGCACTGTTTTGAGCGCTCTGTATACAGAATGTTTAATCCCGCGACGCTGTCACGAGAATCAGGCTACCGACTATTTTAAACCGAAAATCTAATAGATTTGAACGAGAAGCTTCAACAAACTAACATTCAGAATCGTGCGTTCGAATTGGCGCGCTTTATTTCTTGTAAATGCTCAGATTATTTTTTTTCTCTGCTGCATGTACAATTATTACGCGTGGCTGTCATACTTGTATGTCAGACTGTAAGCTTTCGTGAGTGTATATCAATTATGCTTCTTCCAGGATTGTCTAAAAGCGCTCTTGGATCATCTAAAGAAGCGAAGTCAGAAGAACGCCTCGTCCGCCGTGATGAAGATGATGAACGAAGCGGGCGTGTTTGAGTCGGTCGATGGCAAACGAGTCGGTCTGATTGTCAATGAACGAATGCTGAACCTCCCTCACCAGATCGCTGCGCCTGCCTTCCAAGCCTTGAGGTAATTATACAAAAAGCAAAGACAGAATAAGGGATTATTCCGTTTCGGATTCGAAGCCGCGACCTTCCGCTTACACTTCTCATTATTTTTTAAATTACTCGACTATGTATTTAGCTTCAAAGCTGTTAATTTTGAATTAACAGACGTAAATATTACTGTCGGCGCCGAAGCGGACGCATGGACAAATTATTATGTGTGGGGCGCGAATATCAGTCTGTTTATGATCTCATGCAAACACCCAGTTACGATCACCAAAGTAGTAGGCGTGCTTTAAAGTTAAAGGCAACTCGAATCATCTCTGCTGTGGGAATATACTGTTTGTTATTATTATCTACGAGTGACAAACCTGCGTAGGAGTTAGCTACAATTCATGTGATATGATTCGCAGCTAAAAATAATTTGCGGTATATGCCCGCGACCAGAGATGGTCGGGTTTTCTGTCTGAAGCTCGGTTCTACAATTTTTTGACGAATTTGCAATAATTCCAACGCTTATGGCTTTCGTTGGGTTGTCCTCCCCTATTATTTTTTTATTGCTGTGACACCGTGCAGTCACAATGATAGACTGCGGTTCATTTGATCGGACACGGTTTTATGTTCGCCCGTCGAGCGGTCGGTTGTATCCCGCCATGTCTTAGTCGATAGAAAATTGTTAGGACTTTGGTTGATGGAAAAGCGCACTCCAACAGCGTAGTTTATACCGGTAAATTTAATCGGGTCCCCCCCTAAATGCCGATATATGAATACCATTTCCACTTCAATTAATACACTCTTCAAAACGAACACGACGTTTTCCATATAGACTTGACTTGAAGAATGTCCTCTTTGATTAAGAAAGTATCCTATTTGGTTTGAAAAGTGTACTTATTAATGTGGAAATGGTGTAAAAGAATTTCCCTGTATAGTAATTACAACTGTATCACTTTGCCGAAGAATCGCCAGCGCTGCTTGCCCTCTTCCTAAAACGGAGAAAACCCCTCGACTGCTTTTTCTCCTCGATAGATTGCCTTAGAAGTGACCTCAAATGAAAAGGCATCTAATTGAGCGGCGCGGTTATTTTCTGCACGCTTCCATTCGAATTAATTAGTAGTTCCGCCTTGCAGGCAGGATATGACGGAAGCAGGCGCCGCATTTGACTTTTCACATCTGCTCGCGATTATCAAGATACACGTAGGCGACGCTGTCAAGGGCGGGCAGAGCGCCTCGAAGGCTAAGAAGAACAAAGGCGCCGTTGCCGACGGCGATGGGGCGGCAGCCGGGTCCACCAATGACGTCATCTACGCAAATAAGGAGGAAGAGGCTCTATTTGCGGTTGGTCTTTTTGAATTGGCTTTTGTAAAGTATCGTAATCACTGACTCATTTCGATTCGTGTGCCAAGTTGCAAAAGAATACTCGTGTAAACCAGACATGTATACTGGCGTACACGCCGCACGAAGGCGTCCCATATCTACTGGGTCAGAGCGGCTTGGGGTGTCGCAAATGTGTTGTCAGTATGAAATGAACGGGCCACTTTTCCTAGCAAATTTTAGCGACCTTTTCAACAAGAAGATCGTCACTTTGAGTATTGCAAAATTCTTGGGGGTATTTAGTCCTCAAGCGAATAAGCCATACACAAACCCGTTCGCAATTCCGATTTGAATTATGGAATACTTGTTTAGATTCCTACCTATCCCCATTCCCTCGCTAAGCTGGTGCAGTGTCTGCTTTTGGTGAAAATGCCTCGATTGGTTGTTATAAATGTGTGTCTGTCAAAAGAGGAGGCGGTTGGGCGCGTCGAGTTTTCAATCAGATATATATCGGATAAATAGCATAGCAATTCGCGCACCGCAATATCCATCTGGATAAATTATCGTGTTTTAATCTTTCGCTGCCTGGCAACACGCTTCTTGCGTCACCTCGCTATAAATATATTATTAATTCTGGGTTTAAAATGTTGTCTCGTGGTTGGCGACCTTCCATGATCCGCACACTTTCACAGAGGCTACAGTAGCTCTGATCTATGTGAAGCGCTGATTAGGGGGATTTGGCGATGAGAGCAACGGATTGATTGCGCATCGCATGCTTTAGTTTAGGTCCTGTTTAAGGGATTACTTTGCTTTACGTCGAGTCGGTTTCATATCGCGTACGCTAGTTTAAGTCTTACTCTGCGGATATTCTCCAACAATTCGTTAAGTACGACTTTAGCTGAAGTATGCTCTGTGAAACCGACCCACTGTATTCCAGAGGGAATAGCTTGTACTAAATCTTATCTTTTAGCTAAAATTTAAGGTTCGCTGCACTCGCCAATATCCAAGGCTGCCATAGTAAATAATGTGGGCTAAAATTTTGAAAGTGGAACACGGGCGCGAGGCTAGAACCAACCAGCTGCGAGTAGTCGGAAACTGAGACAGGGAAGCAATAGAACTGCGCAGTAATTCTGGGTTATCCCGTAAGAAATAGGGAAATCTGAAAATCGGGGAGGAGGGGATTCTCCTCCCTCCACAAGTCCCTGCGCACATTACCCATTAAAGAAATAATAGCTGAAAATAACGTAGGACTGTGACGGCGCAGGGCCCCATTCCCGCAGTTTCGCTTCTCTATGGGCCGGTTCCATAATCGTCTCCTAAGTCATTCTTAAGTTATGCATTACTTAAGCCCATTATGAAGCATAGCGCTGAGTATCGTTATGAATTGCTTAACTTTAGGAAACGATTATGGAACCGTCCCTATGTCTCAGAAATAGGATATGAACCCTCTATTTTGTCAATTGATTTCGAGTACGACACAGCGGCTCCGATGTATGCCAAAGTGGATGTAAGTTGCGAAAGACATCGACTGCTACTTGTCTCCGAAATCCTGCTCCCCGAGGTGTGATTTATTTTCCTCCCTCTCAATTCCGCGCACCCATGGCAGCTCAGAAAGTGATACATGACTCCACGGCGTCCGACGACTAGCTGACATCTGAAGGCGCACTTGATAGTTTACACTTCGCCGTTGAGTAGGTCCCTCACAGTTGCATTTCGTAATATCGCACCGACACTTCGATCTCACTGACTCAGCGGCTTGTTGTCTTCGGTTAGTAATCTGTCATCTAAATCCGGCGCGTTGATTGGGACTAATTATGGTTCGGGTGCACTCTCATTATGCGTGCGTTCTCTATGCGAAAGTCGCGCTATTCATGTCCGAAACGATCATCCCTATGCATATTAACGCAATTCGAATAATCAGTTTGCCTCGGCCTCAGTTCGTAACATTAATTCCTGAGTAACAGAGGGCTATTTGCAGGTATGACTATCATAGTTATGGGCATTGTCGATAATGCGTATGGATGTCAATATGGTACCTTATAAATTCGTAGCGAGTATTCCAATCGGTCATCAATAGTCCTATACTTTTCAGTAATTGCGTTTGTGTTTAGCTTTTCTAAAGATAGCGTTGTCGATTACCATATTGAACAACAATTCGTGGCACTGGTTATTGAGCTTTGTAATAGCATTTGTCGAGGTTACATGCTTAATCGTTTGAGAATGGTTAAGACTGCGAGTATTTTTCCAACGATGAGCTAGATAAGTATCGTTGGTGGACAGAAGTCGTGATTGAGGCACTCGCCCCCCCCGCGTTAATTTAAAATTTTATGACCCGGCCCCGATTGTCACGCTAACCTGAAGCCGTATTCACCGATATCAGTGTCATCAATAAATAATCATAAGATTGCCTTATTAGGTTACAAGATATCTATCCTTTTGTAATGAGGTGGTTTGCCGCGATTTTATATCCTACGTTTGTTATAAAAGTATGAAACTAAGATGCAACTATCATGCTGACTCGGGATAGGGGATAACGTAATTCTCAAGCTATGGACATGTACCGTAGATTGTTATTAACTACGTATGACAAGGCTGATCAGCGATCACTTGATTATAATACAAGTTGACGTGATTTGCGGTCAACTTGTCATGCGCAGTTAACATCATTCAGTAGGTCCTCCAGAGCTTAGAATGATCACAGATCCCGTTAACTTACTGAATAGCGCGTGCTATAATGTATATACGCAGGTATAAACGGCCAATATAATGTATGAACACGACCTTCATCCTTTCTGAATGCTTAGGCTTCGTCTACACACTTCGACTACGCGGTGCAATCGGAGACGGAACAGAACTCCT
>NIUQ01001555.1:0-29111 GCA_002796945.1 Plectus sambesii
GTAAGAAAGAGCTAACAAAGAAGTAACCTTTGAGAATAAACGTGATGGGAAACAATCTATAGTTATTAGGGAACGTTGAATAGCTTTTTTACTGATTTCAACCAAAAGAAAAAATTGAAAGGAATACTTTTATCGCCTTTCAACAATTCAAGGTCATAGAAAAGGACTAATGCAATAAAACAGGAACACTGGGGCCTATTTCATAAAACTGTTGCAGTTGCAGAGTTGCAGAATTGCGGAATCGCATAAGCGGCGATTGGTCAAAAAACCAAAAATAACTGGAAAAAACTGGAAGATGACCAATCACCGCACTTGCAATTCCGCAATTCTGCAACTCTGCAATTGCAACAGTTTTATGAAATTGGCCCCTGTAAGCATCTGTTCTCTCAATAATTCCGATTATACTGCTCAGCAATACAAATAACTGTGCTTCTTTGCTATATTATTCTTGGTAACAGATTTGAACAACTAAAATTATGAAGAACGATTGCATGGGGCAATTACTTTCCGCTTAGCACATTATTTTCCAAAAAGAGCAATATATATATATATAATTATTTCAAGAACTATGAGCGGTCCAATATCATATCTCTAACAAAGATATTAACAAATTTCTGTGATCAATTGTTTAAAAAAGGAAAGAGATGGATTTAATGTGTGTTAAATTTCCCGTTTTTATTGCGGTCCGTTTTCACTCGCCTCAATGCGCTGCATATCAATACGGGTGATAGTCTCCTCGCCTTCAAGAATAGTCAACAACTGAGATATACTCGTCACATTTTTGCAGACCGTATTTGCCAACTTCTTTAGGACTCTCTTCTCTTCCTTGTACAAATCCATCAGTATTCAGATCGACATTGTAATGGTGTATCTGACCCTGTAAGTAAAACAGATTTTACAAACGTCAAGCGTAGTTTTGCGAAGCATAATAGCAAGCTGATGCGATAAGCAGTCGAGCGTGACGCGACTTGGTTGACGATTTCACACTCCCTAAGTATGGCTATTTGTGACGACGTCATACGCCTCTTATACTATATCGAATCCGAAGCTTTAGCCATAGCCTAGCCACCACCATGATCGAAGCGTAAGCGTTCCAGCGTATTTTACCCTAATTTGTTTCTATAACTAACTCTAAACGGTTTAAAGTAGCAAATCTTCGCCGTATGTACGACGCAAATGCAAACAGCGTTACGCTATGATGGAATTTTCCATACTTTAAATGTGCTAGGTCTTCAAATCGTCATAAGTACGCAGACGCGTCGAAATCACACTACAGATGTCAAACTACACTCACGTAACTGGGAAACTGTAACAACTTCAATAAATTTTTAAGTGAAAAGGTTCACAACGATTTTAGCATTGAAAAGATACAAGATATATGACAACTCGAATGGCAGCGTCTCTGTGTATGAGTGACAGCGATCAGTCCTTCATCTCTTGAATTCATTAATTGAACCTCGAGTGATCCACACGGAATGTATTTTAGTTTCAGAAACATGATGATATCTCTGCTGGTACTAACATCCTTAGTGATTACGCAGAAACTTTGTGGAGGCACATGCATAGAAGGTCTTAAACATTGAGGACTTCACAAGGACTTCCAAAACAATCAGGCTGCTATTTGCGGAGATTGCTTCTACTCTTTGACCGTCAATACTATGTCCCATTCGAATCGCAAAATCACTTTGAAAAGCTTACTCCCACTCAGTAAAGATGCTATTTGTTTATCGAGTTGCAATGTTCATTGACATATATTTTGACCGAGGGCTACGGCCATACGGCTAAAGTTGATTATGGTGCAGTCATTGCCTCTCCAGTCTCTTGTAATCTACATTGTAATCTTCTTCCTCGCTGCATTTTTACAAGTGATAGCGCACGCGCCGTGAAGTGTCTATTGGGGTTCGTAGCGTGTACCGCAAGTATGACTCATTTGTGTGTGAGACGCGTTTGTACGGAAGAGCAAAGAGAGGCGATCGCGAAAAGAGGCAAATCGGGGATTGAGGGACACAAGCAGGTTGGGCCGTAATTGACTTATAGTGCCAGTGCTTGTGCGCGCGACTAAGCGAGTAAAGCGCCTAACGGGTTGGGCGTAAATTACATTGACGACAATCAAGCGCGCGATCCAGCTTTGATTGGCGAAAACAAATGCGATTAGCACAACCCGACGCGATTTGGCGCCAAAACAAACGCGATTAAGCGTGATCAAACGTGATTGGTTGGAGCGGCGAGCGCCAGCGCCGACCGCGCAATAACCGACCAATCGCCGGCCGGCTAACGCGATCGCCATTCGCCGGCAATCAGGCAATCGGAGAAAATCAACGCCTAATAAGCGGCACAACCGAGTAAGCGGGGAGGGACAGATCTCGTGCGCGGGTCACGACACCGATAATTAGCGAAGAGTGCTTGCTTGCTCGCTCGTTCGGGCTCGGTCGCCTGTTGGTCGATGGGCCGATTAGCCGGTCGGTCGGTTCGTGCTCGCGGTCAGCGCCGATCTATACCGGAAGACCCGCGACAGTAGACTCGGAACCGAGCGGAATCAAACTGTTTTGGTAGCTACGCTGATTTCACACATTGGCTCCTCTGACCGCATTACGGTAGGTAGGTTAGGAGGAAACGGAAGGACTTGGTTCCACAACAGAAATTAGGTTTCGGAACTGACAATTTTAGAGAGTGCTCTTATTTTGTGGCTAAATTTTAAATGTCTAGTACATTGATTGCTTTTGCTGAAGCTTTCATTATCGGAATGAATGCAAGGATGGGCTTGGTTCCGTGAGGTGGTCTATGGTTTTAGTGATGACTGAGAGTAGAAGGCGGTTGTATACTGTAGCTCAAGGGAAGAAAAGAGATCGACGTCGGCGATCTAAAGCTTGATCAAAACAGCCTATTCAATCGTTTTTTTAGCTTATGGAGCAGAAATTTGGCCAATTTTCATCCCTTGATCTCTTCGTTTTCTTGTTTCGGGTTAGTGGAAAATCACTGATGGCTATTAATTTATCATTGTAATCACTTTTTAACCAACTAAATAATTGTTTACGTGAAATTTCACGGGGGAAAACTCTAAAAAAAGAACTGTGTTACCTTCTTCTGTATTAGTTGTGGTAGTGAGGTCGAACGATTGATAGCGTCATTTGGTTTTCAACTTGATTGCTTACGAAAGGTGAAGCATAATTGCGCTGATAAAGATTTGATTACATCAAGCTAATAAGAAATGGCAAAGTTAAACTAATCAGAATAAATAAGACCTTAAACGCTTATTTCAAAGCGATGATTGAAAAACTTGTTTGTGTTTGTGTTTTCATGCTTAATAATGTACAATGTCGGCGTATGCACTTTCGTGAGCTCGAGGGCGTCATTTGCGCGATGATGTTATAAGCATGTGGATTTTGAACTTGTGAGGGTGTTCATTTCGTCTCTATAGGGAGAGCTTTAAACGATTACTTGTTAGTTGAATGCATATAGTAATCTACATAGACGAATATTACGCAGTCAGGTAGTGAACTATTAACCAAATTTCATTATGGTCATGAAAGAATAACTTGTAAAGTGATCAAAGTACACAATTCTCTACCGAAAGTTGTGAGATTTGCGAAATAACCAGAAATTTTCAACTCGACTGATGCGATAATGTTATTTTAAACAAGAGACTTTCTTCATTGTTTCTAGGGAGGCACCCATAATTTCAATTTAGAATTTGTATAGCCGTGATCATGTGTGCTTCTCAACGTATAATCACAGAACTACAAATCCCTTCTACTCGCATTGAACGGACTTTTACTATAAAAGTTTCACTAGGATTTGTTAAATGAAGTCGCTTCTTTATTTTGTACAGAGGCAAAAATTTGCTAAACTATCCAAATGCCCATATCTGCCTCGCCGACCGCCACCGACTGGTGCTCACTCTGTGCAGTGCGGGTCCTATATTTGCTTTGAACTCGGGCTTCTTCCCAGACGAATGCCCCGTATGCGGCTCACTCGACTCACTGAATTATCGTGCATGAGTGGCCAGTGTAAGACGGGCTCGAATTCGGTTTCCTCGGCGCGCGCCAGCCATCGCTTACAATCGGATCAGGCGCTGAAGTGGCAGAAAATGAGACATACTCGATTAACGCGGCGCCACGACGCGCCGATTTAGCGCCCAGCCCCACCCCGGCCCTGCGCGCTTTTGGTTCGCTTTCGTTTCCTCGTACTTGTCATCGCTTGCGGCAATACGCGTTTGTGAGTGATTTTCGCTGTTCCTTGAGGTTGCGGAAGGATAGTGCCAAAGGGAAATTGACCTCTCGGAGAAATGACACCGGTATACGGCGCAGATGTCTCTTGGGATATGCAATCGGACGGGAAAATTGACTTATCATTAGAACGGATGAAACTAATTTTGAATGGGGGCTATTGCACACATATTACCGCTTCCAATGTGGAATATACTCATGTCTGGTAGTCTGGCGACGGGTTCGAAACTTTACGATATATACTTGGACCACGGTGTTTGTAATTGACAAGTTCATCTCCGTTTTTTTCATTTCTTTCACGATATTCAACGTCTTTGTAGTGATTTCCATTGATAAAATTTGTGCGTCTTCCAGAGGAAGCCAGCATAAAATCGACGCGAGGATGTTCTCCGTCTACAACCACTCTGCTTCCGTGCTGCCCTCGTCGGGCTTCACCCCCATGCCCAGTAGCTGCTGGTTGCCGTCCACTACTCGCCCGCCGCTTCGACCGTTCGTTTCTCAGTCGGCAGTTCGACTGCCCACGCCCACGCAGCCACCGCCGCATTTCCCCACCGCCGTTCACCATTCGCCCACTTCCGTTTTGCAACCGTACCCCTCATATTGTGAGTTTCTGTGTTTACTATCGTGACTAGTACATATAAGAAAATATGGTGAATCCATTCACACTCAAAAGGGTTTCGTTCAACTACGAAACCTAATTTTTAGAGAAATAAAGCGTTTTTATCGCACAATAGAAATACATTTTGATCACAACAATAGGAGAATATTCCTCAAGTCGTTTTTTATGCCGGAAATTAAAAGCAGTACCAAATTTTCGAGTCGGATTCGTGGCTCTTATTTTTATCCCCTTAGCGTTGAATTTTAGCTTCGCATATGGAAGCCAGCGAGCCATCAATAGAAGGTAAAACTTATTAGGATTGGATTTTGATCGCGCAAATTGAATCAATGATAAACTGCGTTAAGCCCTTTTCACACCCTGCAGGCGTCGTCAGCTTCCTCCTTAAATGCGGACACGCCATATTTATTATTAAGGGCGCGAGTGAGCGCAACGCCTACGGTCAATCGCATGTAATTGTTAAAAATACATAGTGTATAGTTCATAATCAGATACCAAATTAGGGAATTAGTCCGCTACCTAAATCTTCCTGTACCAATCCTAGCAAGCTATCACGACGTGTGCTGTTCAGACTTAGACCTAGGCGCAGGCTCTGCTACTTGAGGGATAAGCGAGATTCATTGTTACGTGCGTGGATTATTGGACGAATAAAGTGGACGCACAACTTACTACTTTCCTCTTTGATTCTACTAAGGTTTACTCAGGGTTAAATAATAAAGTCGAAGATCGGTAATGATAATATTTGAACTGATCGTGACCGTTTCAGACGATGCTGTGCCATTCTATCACTCTTTTCCGACCTGGGGATATCAAGACGACCAAAACGGCCGAAGAAAGCAACGGCGGAATCGAACGACGTTCAGCGTGCATCAAGTATGTCATTCAACTGAAACATATAGCATTGAATGATTATAAAGTAGTCAGTACTTTTAAGCTGAGAATGGCGCCGGTCGGCTCTAAAGGGGGAGGGAGTGGGTATAAGCCAGTGATCTTTGAAGATGCATATTCCAATCATGCTCAATAAAGAAAATTTGAAATTTTCACTTTACTACCTGGGACATCGAGGGTGAGAGATACATGTGTGACGATATTCTCCACCGCATCCTTCGCACGCTCACCTCAACATATACAAAAGTCGTGGGAGAGCTGATTGAGGCTGAGAACAGTGCCATAGAGGAGATACTTTACCCAGAAAATAGCTTGCATCCAATGCTAAGGCGTGTGGCGATAAATTTAAATCTTGAAGACTCTATTCAAAATTAGTACATACAGCAATTCATTTGTAGGCCCTGCAAATTATTAATTTTTTTCATATGCCTGAGAATATACGTGCACGTCTGGTTCCGGTAAACGCGATAAAAGAGGGATTGCAGATACAATTCCTTTATGCCATCAAATTCACTCATTTGTTTGTTTTAGCTGGAGGAATTGGAGCGAGCATTCCAGCGCACTCATTATCCCGATGTGTTCACTAGAGAGGAGCTTGCGATGAAAATACATCTAACTGAAGCGCGCATTCAGGTGAGAATTGATCCCATCATTGCACTTTAAGCGTGCGCCTGCGGTGTAAATAATCAGAGCGATCAAGAAGTTCGACCCTTCCATATATGCAAATTTAAGTAAATAATCTATAATAATACTTATACACAAGACAAAATTTTTTCGTCGTGAGTACCGTTTCCAGTTTAATAACTGCATGTTTCAATATCAGAGAGGACGTCATCGAAGTCAAATCATTATGAAAATATCCTTAGTACGAAAAGTGATAGTGCTGCTTTGCATTAGGAAGATTTACAAATATTCCATCATGGTTCTTTTTTTCAGGTTTGGTTCCAAAATCGACGGGCGAAACATCGAAAAGCGACAAAAGGCGAAAAGTTGAGCGACTCGTCAGCAGCCAATCATATTGAGTCCGTCGACGATTCGGCCGATCGGAGCGCTACATTACCTCCATCATCTGATGAGCAGTCTGCCGCTGTTGGTGTGCAACAGTCAATGTTCTGTTCCATTCGCAAACTGACCGAGTGCTGATAATATTTGACTTTATAGTCGAAATTTCTTCGTCAGTGACGAAACGTCCTAGAAAATACCGTAGTCCCATGTTATACTGCACACGTATCGTTGCGCAGTTTTTTGTTTGTTTGCGAAACAAACCTCGATGAATTAACAAGCATTTAGTTGAATATTCGGCTTGAACCTGTCATTGCGATACCGTAGCTTTGTTTCTTGTCACTGACGAAGAAGTTACAAATGTGCATTGTCAGTTCTTTGTTATTTGCAGTTAATTTTATTGTGAACGAGTTAGATGCGCAAGCACATTTTGCTGAAAATTTGAATTCATGTCGCTCGCATTTAATTTCTTATATTAAACTTTGCTCGTGATAAGATACAACATATTACTAGCGTGAGTTCCTCAACAATGCTATGGCGTCAATATAATGGTGTCTATTACGATATATCGAGTTGTTGAAATGGAAATATTTACACACGACAGTACTATCGTATATGTACAAAGTGTAAAAAACAGGGTACATGACGTACGGCAATGTGCACTGTTATGAGCGTATCTATCAACCGAGAGAGCGGAACGAACGGACGGACGAGTTGATCCTGTATATCTCCTGGAAGATCATATATTACACATTTACAATCTGAGTTTTCGCAACTTTATGCATCCGAAAAACTGTCTAGTTCACGAGAAATAGCAAAAAACGCAGGAATGGTAGCACAAATCAAGTGAGATTGGACAGTAGGCAAATAGTGTTTCGTCAAGTAATCCAGCACAACGATAACATTACAAATTTTCACTCTAGCCCAGTTCTTGATTAAACGCTATAAGAATTTGAATTGGACGATCTAAATCATTGCCTGATACTGAATTATATTTCATCAATGATTGTGACGCTAACGAGATGAAATGTGACAAGCGTGCACGTGAGTATGATTAAATACAATCATGCTAATAAGCGCAACCGTGACCGCGACGATTAGCCGCTTCCCTATTACGTAGGGGACGAGTCAACATGACGGTTTGACGCATTGCGGGAATCGCTAATTAGCGTTAGTCAATTAATTCTACATTCGTTCGTGAGGTGCGCTGCATTCGTCCGACAAACCAGATTATACCACGTTTCGTTGATTTGCATATCTCAGCAATCTCGCGCAAGAAAATGCATTTATAAATTGATTTACTGTCATTCACTTGCTTAATGAAAACTGTTTAGTTTTGCAGTTCCTTCGCGTTGGTTTCTAAATTTTGCAGGAGAACATACTTTGTATGAATTGTTCGGATGCTTACAAAGACACGTTTGCACTCACAGCGGAATCAATCGTCATTCTTCGCTTATTTTATTGAACATTTACAAATCTGATGACAGTGCAAAGAATATACTGCAAATTGCATCGGGTTTTTTTATAATTTTGATCCATATTCGCTAATATTTCGCTTGATTCTCCTAACACTAGCCTGCACGCTTCTGTTTAGCGCTGGAAAAGATAAACCTGTGTTTGTACACTAGAAACGATTTAATTGCAATTCCCAACTACTAAGCACGTTTTCAAACAAAATTTGCTGAAGCCAAACAAAACGATTGCGATTTGTATGTGAGATCGTTCGAAGGGAAGAGAATGATTATATACTTCACCGAGTAGTGAAGGATAAAGGGAATCCACAGAAAACTTGTCATGTTTCACTTTTGATTTTAAGTGCAGTCGACGAGAACGCAAAAGTATAGAAAATTGTATTTTCTTCCAAATGGTTGTCCTTAGAACAGAGTAAAAAAACTTCCGGGTCGTAATACGAGCCCTTGGGCTTTTACTGGCAAAACTCGATGATTGTAAGAATCCAATATTCAACTTTGGATTTTAGTCTGCAGTGCTTCATAGAGGTGAGGAGAGGGCTGCGAATTGTTGGATGCAACGTTTAGCAATTGAATTCAACGTCACGCTCGTCCACATAACGATTACTTGCACGCGAAGATTAAATTTATCGTAGGAGACTGACTAAGCCCACATTTCTTCTAATCAGGCCATACGTGACCTTACCCGTGACATGTGCAATGTTTCTGGAAGTTTCTATACGCATTCTGGTTGAATTTTTCAGTAGATTTAACGGCAAAAACTCTGTCACAAACGCGAGCGTGATTGTGAGATCATGACTTTGCGACATCCACCCAGCAAAAGTATATTTATTTAACACGAATTGGCGTTTTAATTATGTAACTTGAGGATTTCCTCCGATGCACGCATTCGCCTGCGAACTAAACTATATCCAGGGGAAGTCTTGCTAAATAAAGGCTGTGAATTTGAAAATAATTTCCATCTCTGATGCTAACATCAGATTGGAAAAGAAAATGATTGACCAGTCACATATTACTGAAGACATAATTTAGAATTAGCAATTGCAGAATATTGGGTAAATGCAAGATGGAGCTGGCGATTAAGGGAATCGTTAAGTCCCTCTGCTCTCACCTTAGCAAGAGCAACAACTGAAGTCAATTTCATCAGACTTTTGCAACATCTATTTTGCAATTGCAAGTGTGGCGACGTTATTTCTGACAGTTTTACGAAATATACCCAACATATAGGCAAACGCAGATGGCGAATATTGTAGATGTACTGTCGTCACACGGGAGCGAGTGGCAAATGTGAAACAGTTTTATTCGAAGATGACGACGAACAGTTTGAGTGGGTCATATAAGCGCGATCGGATCAGAAGAACGGTATCGGGCATACTATCGTTGCATTGGTGAAGTAATTCTTGCAGATATGATGAAGAATTACCAATATGTCCATATTGTATATTATAATTTCTTGTCATTTTGCCGGTAAATTTAGTCAGCATTATTTTTGCAGTGCAACACTGTTATGCCTTTTAAACTAAGAAGTAACCGCGATCAAGCCGACGTAATAATGGAAGAAACGTGTATCGCGAGCTGACGCTGCAGAAGCGAACATATGCCTAGGCATATAGATAGACAGCGAAAATTCTGTTCAGCCAATTTTCTGCACATTTATGCTGTTTCCTTTCAGGAGCCTATTTCATAAAACTACTGTAATAAAAAAATTTTCATTGTTTATACCGAATTAGTGGCATCTCGCGACAGTACTCAAGTCCGACTTTTGAATACACAGAATTTTAAACAAGCTGCTAGTACTATGGTATCATTTTGTCTGGCTAGATGTACACCCTGCAAATTTAAACGCGCGTTTAAAACTGTTGCGGAATTGCCGAATGCAGTGAAGAATTGTTAATGATTTATGAAACAAGAAACTGCAGAATTGCGATTGCAACTGCAACAGTTTTGCGAACACAGGCCCCCTGTAGCATTTTCACTGTTGCTTGTATAGGCGTTTTTCCAATATGATAGCTGAGATAGAGTGTTGAGTTGAGAGAAATTTTAGTTGAAATTAAATTATATTACATTTGTTGACACTTCTCGCTCTGGACTGGTTTTTCCATATATCGGATCGAAAAGTTGGGATTTCTTACTCGACCAGCGTTCTCAATTTGCTTTTTGTTCCTTTCTTCCAGCCTATTGCCACAAGCATCCAAAACGATGCTCTTGAGTCCTGGTAATTTTTGCGCTATTTGTGCTAAATTTGCACTCACTTCTTCCTCATTACGATTCAAAAGATAACCATCAGCTGAATAAACATCCTTTATAAGAATTTGTTCGATGCGTTCACAGTTTTGCAAGTGATGCGGAAATTCCGGATAGGTGTCTTGCAAGAAATAATCAACAGAAAGCTGCAGACATCTAATAGAACTGTTCCTTATTTGTTCTGTAATTGACTGCCAGGTTTCCAAATCAATTGGGCACACCCAAAGCTGCAAACATCTGACTGAACTGTTCCTTATTTGTTCCATAATTAATTGCCAGGTTGCCGCATTAATTGTGCATGCCCAAAAATCCACAGTGTCGATTGTTGGTAACGCTGAAATGCCAACGCTTGCGTTGGTTTCCATTTCACATTGACTGAATTTCAGAATTTTCAACGATGGACAATTCGTGAAGAACAGCTGAGAATCATCTTCAAATGTGCATTCCCAAAATTCGATTGTGTGGAGCTTGATCAAGTCACTGAATGAGAGTAGGTCATTTTGACGAATTTTGTAATTAGTGATTGTAATTTTCATTTTTTCAACATTACCGCATTTTTGCAAGTAAGTCAAGAATTTTTTATTGAAACTTTTCCCGAATGAAGGCTCGAAACATTTGACAGAACTCTTACTTATTTGATCTGTAATTGACTGCCATATTGCCAAATCAGTTTTACGTGTATGAAATTCCACAGTGTCAATCGCTGACAATGTTGAAATACCAAGGCTTACACTGCCTTTAATTCTGCAATCACTAACAGTCAGATTTTTCAAGCTTGGACAATTTGTGAAGGAGAGCTGAGAATTGGCTTCAAATGTGCACATCAGAAATGTCAGCGAGCGAAGCTTCATCAAGTCACTGAATGAGAATGGAGTTGGACAGGACGTTTTGGGTGTAATGGCTGAGTCAGTGTGCGTTGGTGTATCATTCAGCAAGCTGAATTCTGTTTCTTCTTCTTCTCCATCTTCTTCTTCTTCTTCTTCTTCTTCTTCTTCTTCTTCTTCATCATCATCATCATCATCATCAAATTTGCCTGACAATTGAAAGTTTTGCAAGTTTGTGCAGTGTGAAATGAACCAATTGAACAGTTTAATGTTGAAGCCAGCTTTAGTATTGAATGCATCAAATGTGGTATTCAGTTTGATATAAGTAAATCTCTTGAAATAGTATTTGCGTTTCTCTGTCTGTACTGGCATTTTGTCGTTCAAACCAATTCGTAAAAGAAATTTTTCGAAATCATTCATTCCTGATGAATTCCAGCAATTATTTTCTATTGTATCCAAATAAGAATTAGGTGACAACCATTTGCTTGTAGGATCGATTGAACAAAAGCAGTAGAAAGCAGCTAAAAATTCTTGTATTGTCCGATGCGGAAAGTAAAATTTAACTGAGTTGAATGATAAGTCATGTTTTTCTTGTTTTCTCAACAATCCAACCTCTTCAATAATTGGCTGGAGATTATATTTTTCACATTCAGAATAATCAAATATGTTCTTATCTAAATTGTGCAACGCCATCTTGCCAAGACAATAGAGTTGGGTAAAGTGTAGATAGTTATCTTGAATAGTTTCTAACTTGTCGCTAGAACTATTTTGAAATCCAAACTCAGATGGAATATCACGATCATGAAAAGCCCGTTGCTGCCTATCAATGAGCCACCATATAATATTGCAGTACAGCTCCAGTAGTGTGCCATCAATGATTCTTTCATGCACAAGGCAAATAAATGTCAGAAATAAGGGTGTTTCAGCTAGTTTGTTCAAATTTTCATTATTGTCCAGTAAATTTTGTATTGCTACAATGTCATGTTTGCTAACAACTTCTTTTGCAAAAAAATGTTTGCCTATGTATTCTTCTTTTTGTAGCTTTTTTGTAAAACCTAGCACTTCAGTAAAAACAAATCGTCCTTTACGACTTCTAAGATTTGATAAATAACCTTTTCTTTTTGTAAGCACCATATTAAATACTAGTGGTTTGTCAGTAGTGCTTTGAAACATATATCTCTTCAATTCTAAGCACTGTCTTTCTAATGACGATTCATCATAACCATCCAGCAATACTAAAATACGGCGGTCTTTGCAGAATTGCTCATCTTTCATTAGCTTTTCAAGCTTCTCGTAGCTTTCTTCCGTTAAATGAGCTTTCGAGTAGTATAGCACCAAATCAACAATTCTTTCAAATGTTTTCTCACGAACTTCGCGAAACTCAGCATATAATACAATATCATAGGATAGCATTTCTTTTCCTTTTGCCCATTCATAAGCCAGTCGTCGCATTAGAGATGTTTTTCCAGTTGCTGGATTCCCTTCGATAACTACCATTTTAGCTTTCTTGAATGCTGTCTCAAGCAGTTCTGCATGATCTTCTGTTGTCTGTGAACCTCCACCTTCTTCTTTTAGCGTCAGAGGTACCCAGGTGTTTTCAATATCAAATGTAAACGGTAATGAGAAGGGGTCAACTTTTTGAAATCTTGTCGAGTAAACATCTTTCAGCAACTGCTGAGCGCTGTAATTGGTGACACTGGCGGTAATGAAGGTACGACGGCCAGAGGTGGTTATGATATTTAAGAAAAATGAATTAGCAATAAACACCACCAAATTTTATCTTAGAGAAAACTGATATAATGTCTACAATTAATGTCTCACTTCACGAAGTAGTCGCCTATCTTTACAGCGTGTAGCGACTTCATTTTACATTAAAGATTCTTACGATGGCCAGAAACTGCTCGAACCCGAGAGGTATAAACCTCTGTTAGGATATAACTAAAACATGGATAATGTTTTCTTGAAAATCTCTTTTTTTCAAAGAGTGTTAATATTTAATTTACACACTGCGTGTTTTAATTTTGATAAATTTTATTAAATTAGTACACAGTTGTGAAGTGAATCTTTAGGATTTTTAGAAGGGGTTTGTTTACATTATAAGTAACTATCATCAAAAATACAGAAATTATTGTTAGTCAGTAGCCATTCACCCTAACTAGTTTATAATTTCATGGATAAATTGAAACTGCGTCAAGCTGTTCATAGAATTGAATATTTAACTAATAATTTATAAAAAGAAGCACGCTTGATATACGACGCTTTATAATGTAACTCTTTTGCAAACAAGGACTTATTCGTCACATATTCGATTTTGATGACTTAGGTCGTAATTAAGATTTCATCAAGTGTTACATTTCTAAAATTTCTTTCATATATTAGACTAAATTTTCGATGCAAATTAGCTTTTTACAACACAAAAAATAAATGTACTTAAGGTAAGGGTCTTTCAGTGACGATGAGGAAGCCTGTGATATTGGCAGTTCCCCTATAAGAGTTGATTTTATTCTTTTCGCGCATGGATCATTGCTGGAAACTTCATGTTCATTTTGTGCTGCAGTTTGCGTCCTTTTCATAGTTTTGCTGTAAAAGATGTTGACATTTGTTCAAAGACTTGGTTCATAAATAGTTCTGTTATTTGCTGATTGATTAGATAAATTTCCTCTCGCATGAACTAAAGCAGGCGTGAACCCACGTTTTCCTTTACTTTTGTAGACTTGCAATCACAATTAACGAGAATTTGAGCACTGTGTAAACGTATTTTTGGTCGATCACATTATATCCATGTGTGTGTGTGTGTCATTTTTTTGTCATTTTTCTTAGGACGTTTCTCCATTATCGAGAGACTAACATGTGCATGGGTTAGAGCTGAGAAGTTATCGTGTGTCTGGGTGGGCTATGGATAACTATGTTTAAATAACATGACATTTTGAATAAGATTTGTTGAGCAATAAAAGAATGGACTTACGCTGTTGTCATTTCTGTAAATGTTGATTGTTGTGTGAAGAAAGACGATAGGTGAGTCAACATTTTTTCAGCCAAATAACCTTTATTGCCATTGCGCAATGCATTGATAAATTCTTGAAATGCCGATGGACCTGCTGCTTTTACAAGTGTAATTAACTGCATATTGCGTGCCGGTTTGAGAGGCATTGCCTGCAAAAGTACTCACGCAATAGTGCCGTTTTAGGAGATTACCGTACCATTATTCCTCGAGCTTGTCCGTCTTGAACAATTTCTTTTGCAAGCAAATATGATATAACGTCTTCAGCATCGAGATCTTGACAAATATCACGTAGATGAGCTTGCAAAGCATTTCTGTGTTCGTCGTTCGTCTAGAAGTATAAAATGATACACAGAATGGAAGCGGATTTATTTGGCTGCGCATCAGACGGACACCCAGAAGACATACGTATGTTTTGAGAATGGCTTCGGCCATAATTTCGTGATTTGCGTCTGTTTTCTTCATGGCCTCAACAAAACGTTCGAATGGCTCGAGTTCTTCTTTCTTTCTAAAGAGGATGGAGATCAGTTCGCGGTTTCCATCTCGACTTGTAGAATGTGCTTCCTAAAATGTTATGATAAATCAGGAATCATCACGATATAAAAAAGTGTCTTACCTTAATATATTCTTTCTCTACCGATGACAAAAGATCGGTGCACATGTTGTCCATAACAGCCATGGGATCCATGCTATCCATCAGCGCGGAATTGTGATGCTCAATTGCCTTCTGTTTTAGCTCGTCCATTTTTCAGTGAAAGGTAGAATGATTTGCAGGCTATAACTATCGATTAAAACAAAAAGGACGAATAGCTACGACGCTTTACACTATCATGTGTTTCACTGCCGGATAGTGAAACGTTGCGAATCGAAGTCGCCGTTGCTTTCACTGATGCGGCAGCAGTAACACCGCACTGATAAAAAAGGCCGCATGCAAACGGGAAGTATAACCTGTTTGCGCCCATACTCGCCGCGCCTTGAAGAGAATGAGATGAAGCAATATCAGCATGTGCATATATGTGTTGTGCCTTTCTGAGACCTGTGCATTTCCGGAACCCAATATTAAACCCAGCTACGTTGCACTACAGATCACTCCAAAGGCTTGTACCTTGGAGTGACCTACGTCATAGAACTGCAGTGGGACGCAGTTGGGTTCCAGAAAGGTACAGGTCTCAGAAAGGCACACCACAAACACGATTAACGTGAGGAAGAGGGTGCAACTGTAGTGAATAGTCAAAGTGACAAGTGCGCAATCCCACATAATCAAGATTATAATTTGTATGAAAAATTCTGACGCCCTCTTTAGAAGTACTGGGTCGTTCCTATTTATATTCCTCAACTGTATACTGAAAGGGCACTACATATCAAGACCTAACATTAATCTTCCTTAAACAAACTGTTGGTGTTACAGTGCAATCGTTTATACCGGTTTTTGGGGGACCGACCAGTCTTGACCGATAGAAGCGAAACCGCTATAAATGAATTCTACTGTAGTAAAATGCATTTGCGGCGCTTCGCGTCGCAACTGCAAGGTACTGATGTCAATACTAGAGATATAGGGCGCTTCAAGCCGCAGGAAGCAATTGCGAGAGTGGAACAGAAAATAATCGAATATAGCCGCTGAAAAAATTTTGAGAAATGAGATGTCAGTTGGCCGAATTCAATTTTTGATTGACATCTTGTTCATTCTCTAGATTTTTTCCGCGTTTTCGTTCGATTTTTTTGCAGTTAAAATTATATCTAGCAGTGAAAATGCAAGTGTGCGCCACAGATATCAAGACTATAAGCAATTTAGTTCATGTAAGTTTCTGATACATCGTTTTCTTTCGAGTAAACAGGTGAAAGAAGTAAAATTGAACGAGCCTGTGATTTTTATTAAGGGAACCTCTCGTATTTCCAACGGATGTTCAGTTTGCGAGTTACCGCGAGAAAAATCACTCGAGGAATGCATAAAGGTTCATATTGGCGCGTGATGCGCAGGTCTATCGTTTACGCGCCAAATGAGTTCACTGCGCCGCGCGGCTGAAAAAGCAGCCCGGGTACGCTACTCCACGCTAACGATGGAAAGAGACGCTACTTCGATTTGCTGCTTTCTGCAGTCCCCTACCAAAACACCAGCTTTAGCTTTAGTCTATAAGAAAGCGTAAATTGCAAGTTTTATGTAAAAATCTTTAAAAATAAAAATTGAATACAAGTTGTAACAAATTTTGTAACAGGTTTTTTTGGCATCGTTCGGGGATAACGGAACCGCGCCGCGCTGCTCCGCCCACGGAAGTGCGAGTGACCAGTGTCCGATCAGAAAAGCTGATAATTGGCATTCGGTGTTTGACGATTTTATGCAGTGTCTGCTGAAGTAATTCATCGGGATGTTTTAGTATCGGATTGCATAGCAATAGAACCACGTCTGCTAGGTTCTGGTCGATTATTTTTTTCGTCCGTCGAGTTACTACATAGGTCATTTTGCGTCTACCAGGACTACTATTCCCTCGTGTTGGAATGAAAATCCAATCGCATTATTCGCTTTCTTAACTTCAGTGAAGGCATATTTTTATTGATACTATTGATATCTTTCTATTATTACTCGGTGACCTTACTAATGAGCGACTTCCAGTTTCAGTTTTCTATTTATTGGCGGCTGTTGTGAAGAATTGTCTCTTCCAAAGTCAGCAAAATCATAAAAATGACTTCGCAGCAGTCGCCGGCGTGGAAGAACCCACGCGATGTAATGCGTACACATCTGAAGCGAAGAAGCAGCCGTCGATTGTTGATTGACAAACATTCATCGTCAATTGCGCCCAATTCGGCCGATCTCTGCACTGAGAGCCAACCGCCCCTGACCAGCGCTTCCCTCACCGGTCGCGGCTCCGGCAAAAGCAATCCGTTTAAGCTCTCGCCGAGGAAGAGACCTCGAGCTGCGAAGGTATTTTATTGTCTGTTGCACTTGTGTGCGTAGTTTGTGTTCCGTGTCTCAGCTATGAATCTATGACTTAATTATTTTATCACTGTTGAGCAACTTATATCTCTCCAAAACATCGCTTACATTATAATTGCGGTAAATACAAAGTTATTAAACTACGCAGTATGAAACCGGTCCACTATCATTTCGTATATTTAAAGCGATATTCTTATGCATTGAAACTCGCTGATTAAATAGCCAGGAAGTTGACAGCCGCATTACATCACAATTATTACATCTCATTGTTACTATAAAAAATTCTCGCTTATATTCTAGGTAGAGAAGGGGAAAGAAAATTGTGACCCGGACTTGGAAGACTCAAACGCAAACGCGCCATTTTCTCTTCGTGTGAAAGTGAGTCGACTGGAGTCTCTCGAAGAGGACAAACAGCAGTCGGTCTCTTCCGCTCATTTTGAGCTCGCTGACGTCTACGCAGTCGACTTCTCCGACCTGCACCTCGTCCACTCTACTCCCAAAGAGGTATTGAGTTGAAAATATTATTTATGGAGTTGACAGCATTTAAGTTAGATTATGATTTAATCGTAGTCTGATAATTACACTGCGAGCGATTTCTGATTTGCCTCGTATCTTTGATTGATTTTTAAATATGAAGATTATTTTGATTTCTTTATGTATTGTCACGGATAAGGGTGAAACAGTGAGATACTTGTGTCCAGGAGTGAACGCCGCGTCTAAGTAGGAATGCATCTGCATGAATTGGAAAACAGTAAAAAGCTCGAATGTATCACAGTCCTTCTCTCCATTAGTCTTCTCATAGAAACACTACGTCAGCTGAAAAACATTGCTTGAAGAGCATTTATCAAATCGAGTTTTCATTATAACTGATTCATTTTGCTTTAACAGTCAGTGGTGGTCGGAGTACAAGAGCGAACGAAGCGAACTTCGGGGCCGATCGATTTGCGTCCCGGTACGATGTTGCGCATCGCGAGAAAGAAACCTTTTCCTTGGATGCCGACTGGTGCGGCTGGTACCACGCCAGGAAGTGTTCTCGTCCAAACCAAAGGGGCCGAAAGCAGCCTCGGCGTGCAAATGTTCGCCAGCGGACGGGAAGACAAGGTCAGTTGGCTTCGTTTTTCCTAACAGATTTGAGTTTAATGATTTATTCTCGCCGTATGACATCAACTTGAACATTTTGAATAAAGGGTTGATGGTGCCTGTACGATTATCAATAGGCATTCTTGATTATTTCGCTTGCGTTCGAATCCGTAAGTTTTTGAAGTAGACCGTTATACTAGTTCCATCGCATCCAAGTGATACCTTCATTCCATGATTCCTCAATTTTATCCATTGATCGTTTTATTTCTTTCATGATTTATCCTGTATTGGCCACTTTTTCAGGATGCCCCATTCATGGCTCGACTTCACGCGGCCACGCTGTACTGGCAGTATCCAGACATCCCTTGGATGACGACCTTTCCGCGATTGGACGATCGACCAAAGTTGGCGTCTTCGCGCGACTCTCCTGTGCCGAGCATTGCCACGCTTGGCGAACAACTCGCCACTTCGCTTAATCAACAATGGTTTGTATTGCATCTCTTGTTCATTTCTTGTACCTTTCTACTCGTTGGTTTTTCTATTAGAAAGATTCTGGAGTCGAGAGCGAATTTTCGCTTTTGGATAGCATAATAGATTGACTGATGAGTAATATGCGTATATTTATGTAATTATTGAATATTGGAACTGTTAATTAAAATTGTATCACAGTCAAAACCGGGTATGCGGACATTGACCCGGCAAGAGAAAAATGTCCGCTTATCCGGTTTGTCCGCTTAAGCGGTCATGGTTGCATACAAATGTCGCACACGGGGCTTGCCAAAAATGTCCGCTTATCCGGTTTTGACTGTATTGAACCTATTTCAGGCAGGAAAGCTTCGAGCAGTTATTCTGCTCGTGGAAGAGCGGGGACCGCGACTCGTTCTACGTCTGCTGTCCCAATCTGACCATCGTCTTTCTCAAGACAGAGCGGAATGGCGAGACCATCCCCAAAGCGGTTGTCACTCCCACCACGCTTGGCTTGAGACAAGCGCTCAGAGACGAAGGTCAGTATGTTCTTCGAGATCTTTCTGTCCGTGTGCGACGGGTGGTATATGTACGCTTGTTCGTACGTCTGTCTTATGCTATTGATGAACGTTTTTGGAATTGGTGCTTGATTAACATATGCTCAGTATACTTTATGCGCATATGCGAAAATTTGTATGGTCTATGCATACCACTTTCACTTTAAATTGGGGAAGTGGCTAACCAAATGACACATATTTCCAATGAAGAAGAAAACGTTCCAAATCGGGTCGGTCGCTTTATAGAATTTTTGGAAAGAAAAACGTCCGATTTAATGTAGAAATTATGTACTTTTTGGCTCGAATCAGTATAACTCTGAAGAATTGAGGTACCATGTTTCATGCATTTGACGTGATTTATATACAGTGGAATTCACTTATAACGGTTTCGGTCATACCTTTGAATTTAATTGGTCCCTCAAATACCTGTATAAACGACATAGGCTCGCGTGAGCTAAGCGTATGCTTTTTTCAGAAATTGAATACGAGATGCCGTTGCGGTCGTCGTCCAGTCGGCGGTCATCGCGCGAAACGGCCGGCAGCGATTCGAACACTTTCTGCACGACCCTCGCCGCTGACGTCACTCACTCGCAACCGCCCATCCTGAACACCAATGGGTTGTCGTCCGCCGCAGTTTCGGCCGTTGCTGAGAAGCTAAATTGTATTGAACCCCCCGCTACATCTGGCTGTGACAGCGATACGAGGTAATATATAAGCAGTGTCAGACGACAGTTTCATAGAGTTGTTGTAAATGCAGAATTTCGCAATTGTGCGGAATTGAAGCAGGGTTGTTGGTCATTTTGCGTTTTTTACGGTTTTTTGACCAATAGTCGCGCTCGCAATTTCGCAGTTCTGCAATCGTAGCAGTTCTAAGAAATGGACCCCAGACAACTCTTTAAATTTTATAGCTCATCACTATCATGTCATCTTTAGCCTTAGTTTATTGATTTCTTGCAGCCCGAACAAGTTGAACAGCTCGAACGAATCCGACCACGCCGCCTGGCTGCACGACATAGGCATTTCGCCGCTGACCACGCTCAAACTTCGTCGATAGTCAGTTTTCAACCTTTTATATTTACAAATGCTTTTCACCGTATATCGAGTCTGTTACACTAGTCAAAATTAGTAGCTTTATTCTGGATTTATTTGAATCTATCGGTTTTGTGTGTGCAGGGTAAATTTTGAGTGAATTATTGTGATAGAGGCGAAGTTGAGCCTGAAAGAGAAACTGGTGGGTCGCTACTGTCAATTCATGACGAAAAAGTAGCTGTTTATCGTAAAGTACACGTAGTGATTAACTAAAGTTCATCAAGTGTCGTTTGGAAACTGCGCGAAATTCAAAAAATCTGAAAAAACATTTAATGCTTTCGTAATAGCTTTTAATTTGTACGATTATATAATGTGCCGATTGGAAATAAGCCGCTTGATGACATCGTTCTCATTACTAACCATTCCAAATTGCGTTTAGTTCGTCAGTAAGCGACCGTTCGACGGGAAGCTCGGGGAGTACGGAGGACGCGGCGAAGTCGGCGGTGGTCGTGACGGACAGCTCCAGTCTGCAGGGGCTCTTCAACCTCGTCTTCTCCAGCAAACTCTGCCGGGCAGTCACCGGGCCCCAGGCCGGTCTCCCTCCCACTCTCATCGCCGATCGACCCTTCCAGAATTCTGCTCTCAAGGCTCTGAAGGTACGACTTAGAAGATATTTTTGTCGCCGCGTGCGCTTTTACACAATTGAGTGCTAATAATTCTTAATATGCTGGAAGCTCTAGCTTCAGTTTAAGGGGGATCTGGTCACGTCTAGCGGAAAGCAATGTACTGTATCTTGCTTTCGGCTATGTACGAAAAAATGTCTGCGAACCATATTGGTTTATATTGAAATTAACATACCGCTAAGCACATGGTTAAAAATAGCTGAAAAATAATACACAGTAAATTTCTTTCACCTGGAAAGTGACTCTAGTTCCCCATATTACCGTATTTCTTCTAATAATCGCCCCCCTCTGGCCTAGGTTGAAAAAATAATCGCCCACCCCCAAACGATCGCCCCCCTTCAGAGTGATTAAAATATTAAACAGCTATGCAGCGATGGTTAACACAGAACTCCCATTCGCTTTCCACTAGTAATATTGCGTTATCTTCTTGTTTATGACTAATATTATACACAGAAGTGACGATTGTAAAAATTATATGCCCACTCTCCAACGAGCGCCTTCATTTAACATGGGTTGAAAAAATAATCGCCCACCCTCCAATAGTCGCCCACCTCAAGCGGGGGTTGAAAAAATAATCGCTCAGGGCGATTATTGGAAGAAATACGGTAAATCCTTTATGTTTCAGAAATCGTCTCAGATAATGAGACGCAGCGGCAAAGAGCAGCAGTTCGTCTTCGAGTTGGATGGCGGGCCGATTATGCCGAGCCACGTCCGTCGACTCATCGACGTCTTCGCCGTCTCCAACAACGACGAAGCGACCGTCACCGTCGTCGGCCGATCGGCCTACCCCGGGCTGAACGCCGTCGTCGACGCTGAGCGATTCGCCGATATCACCGAGTTCGCTGTTGAAGGCGGAAAGTTTTGCTGGTGATGAGATGTTGTTTGGGTGTATATATAGCGGTGTGTGTGGATATTATTGGTATGGTCTGACAGCGTCAGCAGGGGGGTGATGGGAAATGTGGAATGGTGCGGCTTCTGGGAGGTTCGATGTAGGTTCTAAGCATGATACGAGGGGTGTTGCAAAAGTTTCTTAACTTTTATATACAGTAGAATTTATTTATACCAGCACGGTTTGACGGACATGAGCAAACTTTGGGACCGACATTCTTGACTGGTTAAAGTATATAAGACCGAATAGAAAATTGCCAAGACAAATAAGAGATTTAGATACTTTTTGACAAAAGAAACCTTTTGAACACCCCTCGTATGGCAGTTCAGACCATTTATGAGCTGATGGGACTGACTCGATCTCATCTCTTCAATCTGCATCCGTTCCAATCCTTCGATACTTTTGTCAATAATTCCATCAGACACGCTCTCTACGCAGAAGTGTTTCTATTTGTATTTATAGAGTGAGCGTTATTCATGACTTTGAATGTACACAACTCGACGGCGCTTTCTCTGGCTGATTGTTTCTACGTTGTTTTGCTTCAGTATCGATGTTCTCAAAGGTATCAGTGCTGTTACTTGTTGGACTTTGTTATAAATTCGCGCGCGTTGATTGTTCATTGCCGTCGCTTCGATATCTCGCTGTTTACTTGTTGCTTGTTTTGGGCTGTCTGAATGCGTGCAGAATTGCATTCGGCGCGGAAATCTAACTACTGCTCTTTTTATCATTCGTTCCTTAGTCAAAATTTTGACATCATATCACGGAACATTTAAAAAAACTACTCTTTTTCAATGCCTCTTTCCTGACGCTAAACTTTCACTGCATGTCCATATATCTGCTGCTCTGTGACTTGCGCGATGCTGGATTCCGTTGTTCTGGAGTCAGTGCAGCGTGCCTATCCTACTTTTATTACTTTGCGCTACGTTTGTGGAAAGTAACGAGACTATTTTGCTTTCAAATTATTTTTGTAGAATTTAAAATCATGCGGAATAGGGACAAACTTTTACCAGAAATTTTGTAAAATTTTGTAGTGAGATCGTTTTCCTAATAATATCATTGCTAAAACAGCACTTTCACAACAATCGACTGCTCTAAAAATGTTACTGATATGAATTATTTAAGCGAATAGAATAGCGTTACTTTTCATCTTTGTATTATTTGACCGACCACATATCGCATCTCAGTACAATATGTTTAGAATACCCATTTAGGTTGATTTTCTGTTGTATTCATGATGACGTACTGAACGAATGTTTTTTAGTGCAAAGCTTTGTTGCTTTGGCAAACTTATATCATACTCCCACTATATCGCAAGTACATAGCGCAGTGTAGTTAGTTGTTTAGATTTGTCAATATTGTTGTAAAGTACCGTTGGCCCCTAATTCATTCCTCCAGTCGAAAAACCGTGGCATAAAACCGACCCCCATTCATGTCTTACTCTGTACTTTTGTAACTCCCACATGTTTGGTGACGGTTGAATGTGGTGATCGCAATGATGCAATTTTTCTTTCATCTTTCATGCGCGTCTGTTTTGTTGCTATGTTTTGCTCAATACCATTCATGTTGACACGGTACCGTTTCTTTGTGTGGACAATGTGTTTTGGTGGCAATAAATAAGTCTCGCTTGGATTGTTGACATTGTGTTTTGAATCGTAAACAACGAAATAATATCAGCCAAATAAGGGATGCGCCATTTGGCTCAGTAGGAAGAACCATTTGAGACCTCTAACGTCAGCAGTATCGGCGAACATTACTGCTTATTTGTTGAGTATAAAAGAGTTTGTTTCCATTTGAAATAATTAACACTCCAATAGTAAAAATTTCACCTCTGATTTGAAATTGACTGAACTTTCCTTCTTTTCCAGTATGTTCTGTCGCGCCTATTTTTATTCTTCCCAATTTCGAATATAGACACATCGATACATTTTCGCCTTTTGTCTTCAGCTTAACGGCGCTACCACCAACGCGGCCTGGCACTTTTCGCTAATTCACGCATATCTGCATAAATACCAGATGCCTTCAGACGACGAAAATTAAGAACCGTTAACATTCGACAAATGTTCGTCGATTTTTGAATAATTTCGCGTGTATCCACACAAATTGTACGCCGGCAAAATATGTAACAAGTTTTGTGTTTTCTTGCTACTTTACACTGCTACCTTGCGAAGAATATTTTGCAAAAGTGTCCGTCTTTTCGTAAACATGGTGCTCATTTAAAAAAATCCCTATGATTCTAAGCCGAAGCCCAAGTTCATACGTTTAAACTAAAATAAGCACATTTGAATGACCGATCCCGACCCAAAATCTCAAACATACAACTAAGATTTTGTGAATACTGTATCAAATTCCTTTTAAACTAGGAATTTCTCATGGGAACCCTTCACAAACAGCAATACATCGACACCATATAATTTTTGTTAAACATTTTCAATGCTACATATGCGATTAAATCATGTCACAGACGCAACGTTTTGTCGTACCTCCTTAAAGTCTCTCAGTACAAAATATAATCGAAAAATAAATCTGAAAATGGTATATAGCGCGTTAGCAAAAATGAGAACATCAAGTGCGATCCATAACGAAAGAGCTCCGCCGATATCTCCTTGAAACTCGCTCCATGTCCCTTTCGGTGTCTCATTTGCATAAGGAACGTAGAAAGATTTCATTCGAATTATCAGATTCGCTTGATAGCCCTCAATCAAACTTAACAAAGTTCTCTTCTCGCTGACACGCATGTATTTACATGAACGGCGGCATCTTGATATACATTCTCTTGAAACATTGTAGGTAAATGGTAAACATGTTTCATATTGATCCATAGAGCAGCGCTTGAGAACATCGTCGGTAGTATTTGACAAGCTTAAAGGCGAACAGCTGCATAATTGTCTAATCGCTTGAAAATTGCAATTCCTCTTGCAATCTTCTTGTGAAATTGCGTCGGAACACCTTTGAATGCCATTTAAGATGTTCAGCGAACGGTACTCAGCTTCGACTTTCAACGCAGTGGTCACGTTTCTGCCCAAGTGTACAGAAAATGAAAGTGGTAGCGTACCATACTTTGTGACGGTTTCTCCGATAGCCACCCAATCACCATCTTGATTCTCAATATCTGACCAGTAATTTTCGTCTATGCCACATCGATTCAGAGTGACATTAATTTCGATAAATTCAGTGAGTGAGCGGAATTCTTTAAATGGTAATCTGTAGCAAATACTAGTCTCGTCAATATAAGTTGTCTCATTAATTGTAATATTTTGAAAGGAGCCGTTGTCTAGTTGATGTCGAACCGTAATGATGTCAGCTTTTTGAATTTCACGACCACATTTTCGCATGAGATCATTAATGCTCGTATTGGTCGCATTCAAATGAATAAGGATGTCTTCGAATAACCACCGCTGCGAAATCGATATTGATTGGCCATAATCCAATTCGGGAACTTGTTCATTCCATTCAGCTCTCTCGTATTTTTCAAAATATGCAATGAAAGAAATTGCAGTACGCAAGAAAGAGTTTGACCAGGTAGTATCTCCAAATAACACACTATCGTTGTCCGTAATAAAATTGCGAAATAGTTGAATCAATTCTTTGGTATAACTTTCATTTGCCGTCTGGTTCGGCGGAATATTCACGGAATGAGGCATGCACACCGTTGGGTAGGAAATAAAATTTATTGTATCATTTTCGATAAAATTATATGAAGATTTAGTTTCAATACCATACTTCAGAATAATATCTCCGCACATTTGATATGTTAAAAAAATACTAGTAAGATAATATAAGGTAATTAGAATATTTTTTGTAATCCATTTTGGAGTCAATATTTTTTCAAGTTTCTGATTATCCAGGTTAAAAGATTGACAAAAAATCTGTCCTGTAGGTGTGCTAGTAAACATTCCAATACGAGTTTCACTATACGTTCTGATACGAGTCATTAAACTATGCATAATTTTTGTGCGGGCACAAAGGTCCACAAAGAAAGAAGTCGAGATAGTTATAACAAAGTTGGTAAATGTAAATATATTTAGGCCTAACCACAGGCCAAGCAAGCCTCCAAATGCAGCGAGAAAGTCTTCAAGACTCCATTGAAATCGATCTTCGAATAAAATATAAGAAAAATCCTTTACATAAATTCGTAAATTAGCAGCTCCACTTTGATAAAAGGCTGTCTCATTTGTCGGCCCATTTGTTATCTCGTAAAAGAAATCGTACCACTCGCATGGTTGAGTACATTTTTCTCTACATTCACTATCTTCGAGCAAACTATAGTTTAGACATTGGATGTATTCTGATAGAGTACACAAATTTGTATCTGAAGTCAGCAAAGTAGGCCAAGTTGTTGGTGTACAATTGCACAGCGCTTGAATTAAGATAATGCGACAGGTTGCAAGACAGACTTCTTTTACACGACCTGTGATACATTCGGCATTTCCGTTGCTTTCAGAAATCATTTTGTAATGTCGTGAAATGCCGACTGAATAATTTTTGTTCTCTCCTGGATAGCTATACATTTCTAATTCCCCATCTTTGTCAAAGTTAGAATATCTAACCGTTCTCGTCAAGTAAGGATAAAAGTTCATTTCGAAATTTCCATAAGATTTGGGGGTATATGGGGATGAATCAACAGACACTTCGATATATTCCGATGCGTCAGAATAAGATACTGTATCAAAAGGTAATTGAAAGCAAATCTCATCGTAATCAATAAACGTCAATTTTGTCTCATTGATGAGTGAAATAGTCGTTGAATTCGTGTAGACAAAAACTGCTTTAATGCGGTAAAATTTCGCTATTTCACGCCCCAGTTTCAAGCGCACCTCGTCAGCAGAAACATTTAGTATTTTTAGATTCGGTTCGAAAATATTTTCCATGGCATATTTCATATCATCTTGTGTAGAATCTGTAAGGGAAATACAGTATACAATCAACATCGTCCATAGCGTCACATTGGGTCGGTTCCGAGTACCATCTTTGACATGTTTGCAACACCTGCCATAGCGACAGCCAGCTAATTAGTCACTTTTTAACCTCTCTCTCGCCGTAACTGCCTAATATAGGCAATTACGAAGGGTGAACCGCGCCAAAACAGTCTTTCTCTCTTGTGGGTCAGTTCATCTAGCTGGCGCTTGTCCTGCCTGCACAGAGCTTTCATTGTCTGTAGAGCATTTAAGTGGCTTCAGAATTAAGCTAGTAGTGTAGCATTGTACCGCACGGTGTAAAACACTCATTTTTGGAGGCACTAATGCAGAGTTCATTTATAAAAATTGGGTCCCGCAACGAAAACAGGCATACTGTGTAAGTCCATAGCGTTACTTCCTTTTTCCGGTCCCGAGGGTGACGCTATGGCCGATGTTGACTGTATTACAAAAGCGCTAATCGAATTTTGTATTTTTGAATACTTTTTAGAACATCTTCCGCATTTTCTGTATTTCTGCATTTGTTTGCACAGATACAGCACGTGTTAAAGAAGTTAACAGTACCTTTTCTGTTCATAGGAATAATGCGAAGATTCACGGAATGAAAAAACGCTTAATTGAATGTGAGTGTCACCTTTTTTGCTTATTTTGTAAGTTAAGAAATCCCCTCCTATGATCAAAATCAGTTATCTTGAATTCAAATGGCAGGATGCTTTAGAGCACGCGAAATCACTTGCAGATAATAGTATAGTACTTTTGCTGACCGTTGGCAACTTTTTGAAAAATCGATGCGGGCAACAAATAACTTTGCGTATCATACGCCTTTAATAACTTTAAAGGTGACTTACCGGAAAACTGATCAAAAAATTTATCATACGCCAATTGGATGTTGATATATTGAGTGATGTATTCGTCTTGATCACGCATTACGGAAATTTCAATCGCCTCTGCCCTGTTCATAATTCCCAAATAAAGTGTAGCTATTACCACAATAGGAAAATTCCACTTTTCTTCACCGAGTAGTTTTGTTCTAGTCATATTTTCTGCATCAAAATAATATGTTAATGAATCATTGTAACTAATAGCGGTGTTATGGTTTATTATTTCATCCAAATATTTCACCAATTCTCCACTACTCCCCATGCAAAATGTTGGCTTGGGCAATGTGATAGTTTCATTATTCATTAGAACGATTCTCGAATAAATGGGCTGTTCTACATATTGCTGGCATAATCCGTAGCACAAGTAGACAGTATGAACTCCGCCGGCCGCGTACAGCACTATCCAAAATAATTTTTCGATTAGATTAATAGTAGACATTGATTGTGATAATGTATCTTCCGTTGTAACACGTTTCGTGATGAATTCTCGAATCCTTACAAAGCAACTTTTTCCCCCAGTGCTCTCTTGAGTTTGACGAGTTTCAATATCGACGACGGCACTTCTTGACGCGAGACATCTGCGAATGAGCATGAAGATTGGATCGAAAACGAATCTAATAAGTATGACAAAGTCAAGACCAAGATATAAGCCTAGAGCTCCACCAATTGCCCCAACAAATCCTTCAAATGACCATTTGGGTATTTCTTTAAAAACGACGTAAAAAGGTAAGGTAAACTCGAAATCTGCAATGGCCGCCGACGGTGAATCTAAAATCAATTCAACCTCGTATTCGTAATTCCACTTTTCGCAGTTCGGAACGCACTGCGCTTTGCACTCGCTATCTTCGTCGCCCACAAACTTAAGACATTTTTCATACTTTTCAAAAGTGCATAATTCATTTTTAATGCCTTGGTTATGTGTAGAAAGTGTCACGGGCGAGCAGCCGCACATATTTTGAATCAGCCGAAATCGACACTCGTTCAGACATTCCGTCAATGTGTGTTCGTTCGAACAGACACGCTTTCCATTCTTATTATTCATAGATTTTGTAGTGGGTAACGGAGTGATGTGAATATTAATCCATTGACTAAATTTAAACTCGCTGATCTCATTATTTTTTTTTGTAGTTGATAGGTCAGGCGGTTTCCATCCTCCGCTGAAATCAATCGTCAGCGAAGGATTGCGTCTTATGAGGCTTGTTATGCTATCATCAGATAAGTAAAATCTTGTTAATGGTAAAACTCCGTGTTCATTATTGAGAAACGCGACGCTCTGACCGCGCACTTTAAAGCAAAGATGGCCACTTCCAATGAACGCAATATTCTGGCCAGATGACGAGCAAAGCATCTTTTCATTTGAATCACTGTTTTCAAGATACAGAAGGCAGTTAGAAGAATAATAATGTTCTTCCACT
>NIUQ01001556.1:0-29083 GCA_002796945.1 Plectus sambesii
TGGAGGTTAATGCGGTCGACGACATAGGCGGCTCTTCGTCGCAGACTGCCCCAGGTGCCGCTCAGGCGATGGCTTGACTTGATGGACGGCTCATCGGGCAGAGATTCCGTTTCGGCCATGACTATTGGGCACGCCATCACGATGACGCCAGACGGCGGACTACTGGTGGAATGTGGCGGCGGTGAAGGAGCGCTTTGGCGCCGACGCCCAGCAACATGTGTTCCCCTCGATCTCTGCCGACGAAAGCGCCTCGTCGCCGACAACGATTGAGTGCTGTCGGCTGCTCGCCTTTGTTGCGCGCTTCATTACGCCAGCGACCATTATCATACTGTCATGTGACTGCCTGCATCGGGCAGCTGCCATACGCAAATGCAATGGTCACTTGGCAAATGTTTCTGTTTCAGAGAGAACGAGTTTCAGATTGTACCTAGTGTCAGCTTGCTGCGATGAGATACCGCTTAAGCATTCCTTGCATCTTTAATCGCCCATCTGTTCTTCTGTATTCGCCGTGTTGGCTTCAATAGCCTTATCACAATAGTGATTTTACTTCTCGAAGATCGCCTTTGACGAAAAACACGCTTATGATCGTTGACCGGATTTCGCAGCCGAGGCGACGCACGGCATCCAAGCTGCAATTTACGCGTTCGACAGCCATCTGCGGTTAAAATTTTGCTGTTGACACTACGCACACTTCTTCTTGCTCGCCTCTAAAGAACGACCAGCTGAAAAAAGTCAGTCGACAGGACGAGCGGGACTGCTGGTGCGCCGGGCGAACCTGCGAGATGTTAGCGAAACTTTCGGTTGGGAGGAATTTTCGCAATCCATATGTTCCACGTTGTTTTGAGACAGCCAATGGGGATTTTGAAAAAGGTCAAATGATTACGCCAAGTTTCGCATTGATGTGGATGCTACGCGATTGGACCAGACTGAGCAACTGGGCAATTGGGCCATTTCGCAGCAACATCAAAAGCTCGCATCCGCTTCCCGATCAACTGACGACTATATGCGGCTAGTGACAATGACAAAATGAACCATTAGATTTCGCAAAATTTTATTCTCAAGTCTAACAAATGAAACAGCTGCAGCAGAGAAGACGAGAATATCACTGGCCGGCCAATTCGAGAGACTTTCGCGCCATTGACAGAGCTCCTTCCCGCGTCTTATTGCCGCCGATGAAGCCCGACGCGTGGCAGAAGGTTGCACCGGAAATGCCGCAAACCGCTTCCAAATCAGCGTCGCGCACGCCGCGCCACTTCTCAGGAAGAGGCAGCCTGAATACCAAACCATGGATCATCATTTATTGATTATCATTTATGGCTCGTCAACCCAACCCGGCCCTCCTACCAAGCAAGTTTCTTCGACTTGACTAAACTGTATATTAATTTTTGAGTACATTACCAAACTAAAAGAAAATGAAACCGGTTCCATATCGTGTACTTAAGTTAAAATCGTACTGAACGCATTGATAGAGACACATCCCTTAAGTGCGATTTATGTCTGCATGCGGCCATAAATGACGAGCTCAACATATTTAAAACTGGACTGGAGAATATTCAGGCGCCATAAAACGGTTAAATTCAACGCGAGCTGTGCTCACACAATTCGCAGCCTGACAGCAAAGCTCCCCATAAAATTGAGCATAATACGTACCGGCTCTCGAATCCCTGCAGTTTGTTGACGGGAATCGCCTGGATGCGCCACATTCCCGAATCATCGGGATAAGTGACGTAGGTGATGCGCTCATCCTGCAACTCCAAATCTTCTTCGAGTTGGAAAAAGTGCTCTTTCCACGGCGCGCCGCCATCAGCGAACATCAGCACTTTTCCACCCTCATCCACCTAAAGTAATCGTTAATAAGGTATGACACGCCGTTTACACCGCAGAGTATAGGTAGCACATAAGTTTCATGCCATACAAAGACTTTATTGATGACTATTTTATAGGGAAACTCCCCTTATCCCTCGACTTTTAAGGAATCTACCGTATATCGTTATTAGCCGCGCATGACAAGCTGGCTGCGAATCGTGTTAAATTGTATCGTAACGAACTTATAGCTAAGCAGTCTAGTCATATGCGTCTAAAAAGAGTATAGGATGCATAAGTTGGAAGTTGGTATAACCGTACATTTCCTTTAATTCTTGTATTCATCATTTTCAAGCAAGGGATGGTTGAAAAATTAAAAAATACAGAGGTATTATTATGATCAGGGACAGATAATCGATGCGAAGTCCAAAAAACTTCACTCTCTCTTCTTCTGCTCATTTTTAGCCTTTCTGGAAAGAGTGAAGCAAGAATTAGTTTAGTTCAACAGTATAGTCTCCTATGGCGCGGAATTTTAGCGCCAGACAACATGTTTGTACCTCAAAGCGTTCATTCAACGCTTTCAAGACGACTTCTCGCGCCGGCAGCCACGACTTGTAATAATACTTGACACGATCGGTGAGCTCAGTGCCAACCAGCTCAAAGGCTTTCTTGAAGCCTTCCTGAAACAGGGAATTTAGCCCTGATTACTGTAGAAAATAGCTAACATCGTAGTTCTTGTGTTCGTCATTCCACGGCGGATTCAGATGACCGACACGCGCCGCCAGCGTCGTCGACACGTGGTATCTAAAAGCAGTCGTAATCAAACGTCATCAAGCGAGGCGAAAAGAGAGCGAAAAGCGGGCGTATCGTCGCCGTACGCTTAAAAGGAAAGTCTGGTCGGCCATTTTCGGCAGACACGTACCGTAATTAATTTTCAATTACAGTGAACTTCACTTTTAACGGTTTCGCTTATACCGGTCAAGATTGGCCGGTCCCGAATTTTCAACCTGTTTTATACATGGCGAATTTCGCTTATACCGGTTTCGCTTGTAACGGTTTTTTTCGTGTAAACTGGTCAAAATACCGGTATAAGTCAAATTCGCATATACCGGTATTTCGCTTATACCGGTCAAAACGTGCCGATCCCCAGCTGACCGGTATAAACGAAGTTCACTGTATGCATGAAAGTAGGTGTAAATTACTCTCTTTTCTGTTGCTTGAAAATAAAAGAGATATCATTTATACCACCTTGTCACACACGAATAAAAATTAATCACGGTACGTACCTACCGAAAATGGCCGACCGGACATCCTCTTTAAATAAATCTCAGCGGCGCGATCAAATCCAAAAAGCAGTTCAATAAACACTGGCTGACCTGGGAGTGCCATCGAAAGGAGGAATGCCGTTGTCGCCAGCATCAACTTCCTCAATGAAGCTCTCGTAGACTTTCTCAAAGAGGACATCGAGACAAGGGTCTTCGTTTGGCACTCCCAAAATGACGCCAATCACTCGACGTCCGTAGTGAGCGTATACGAGCCCGGCAGAACTCAGCTTTGTCGTGAACTTTGGCAAAATATCCAACGACTTCATCGTATCTTTGAATTCCCTGAAGGGTGAACAGTCCTCTAAGTCTTGTAACGATAAATGTAATTTTCAAATTTCGAAAGATTACTTTCCAAATCAAGAGATGTTTTTCGAGTGAAATTAATATGCATAATCTCCTCTTCGGTTTGGAAAGTGTCCTCATTAAAGTGGAAATATTAAATTACTAAAAATGATTTTATGGGTGAAATGGACAGCCGTCTACCACAGCCAAGTTCCTAAAAGCATCACTTTCCGTAACGATAGATTAGTTTGATTTAGGGATTAATTTTTTTCTTACTAATAAAAACATGCGAGAAAAATAAGTAATATGTTTTACTCAAGCTGAATTATGAAGAGACATGAATTGTATGCAGAGTATGCAACGATCCGGGCAATAAAGACGTTTATATCGCGCAAACTGAGCTCAGAGAATCGCACCAACCGTTGATGATGATCGTATCGCATCTTATGATGATCGTAAACGCCGCCCACATCGACAACAATATTGCACTTCTCCAAAGTGGCAGTATCACGAGTTCTAAACAATATTTCACAATTCGTAAACAATAATTTGAAACATAATTAATTTCAGAGCGATGAAGATTCATTTCATTCATACGAATTTTTCTTTTAAAAAGAAACTTGTAATATGGACCGAATGAGCGACTGGTTAGAGATGAGGCTGTACTGATATCACTACTGATGTCGCATTATACTACAGAAATAATTTCTTCCTCGATTCCTTCAGCCTCAATTACGAAAATTGTACACTATTCAACAAAACAGTAGAATTTTAAACCATATAACAAAATCGAATATGGTACCTGACGATTTCTGAGTCGGAGTATTCGGGCAGCTTCTTAAGCATGAAGCAAGCGAGTGCCTCATCGCAGTGGAAATTTCCATTATGTGTGCCAATTTTGTGCGCCATTTGACTGACGAGACGACTGAACAGCATACAATATGAAACGGAAGGCCCGCATATTGTCGCGGTTACATTTTTGTACGGAAAATGACGTCACTTCGAAAGGACAGGCGCGAAGCGGGAGGAGATAAACCTACTTCGCATTCAAATGCATAATTTCAACGCCACTGTGACAGACAATTTATTTCCAAACAGTGTGATGACAATATCGAACGTAGCAGTGAGCACTGGAGATTACAGAACGAACGAACACAAACGGCCGACGAATAATCGTTGCGGAAAGTTAAATGGCAGACTATTGCACATTGACCGCCCGTCGATTGGACAATAGGTTTGCTAATAAGAAGGCAATAAGAACACGTTGCAACGAGACTGCCCGATTTCAAATTTCCCGCCAATCACGACAGTAACTTGCCACACAATCCAGGCTTTAATTGGATGTTTGGCTCGTCGATCAACAGGCGGACGGTCAATCTGCCACAGTTAAGTAACATTACGCGCATACACTCATTACGCATCACAATTACGTAAATTAACACTCAGTGACATATTTCGACATGGATTTATGCACCAACTACCCGCTAACTTTCGCAACGATTACGCAACCGGCACAAAAAAGAATGAATTTTGGTCTATGCAAGAGTGATGCCAGCAGCCGAGGCGTAGCTGGTAATAAACTGCTTCACTTCCTGCTCGAGGGGGTTGATCAGCTGCGGCAAGACGCCGGGACGCGACGCGGACACCTTGGATAAGCACTTGACCAAATGTCCTGAAAAATGACATTGAATAATAAAACATGGAAAATATATAGTGAAAATCTATCAACAACAAGAAAGTTTAGATAAAATAAGGCAAACAGCTTCGAAAGTTGATTGCGCTTAAACTTATGCCTGTAAAAGGCAAAAAACGACTAGCACTCTTCGTGAAAAAACAGTATTCAAGCACCAAAAAGCGAGTTTATCTTTGCCCACTACGGTGCCTGACGAGATTTCTTATTACTTATCGAAAAAATTTGACGATAATTACCTTTGACATCGGATACACCGGTAGGATCGATGTCGTTTCGGCTAGCGAATGCCAACTGAGAGTAAGCGTTAGCGTAGCCTGAAAAAGGAAAGTATGCTCAGTAATGATATTGAAAAATGTTCCTCGACCACTAACCGCTCGTGGCCTCTATGTCAAGGAACTGGTCATCGTCGTCATCGTTTTCTTCGGGTAGTTCGAACAATTTCACGAGCGCCGTCATCAGCTGAGGCCACAGTTCTTGTCTAAATTAAACATGTGACTATTAAGCTAAATCAATGGTTGCAACAATCGGCCAGATGCACTAAGCACGATGTTAGTATCACTTTTTGTATATTACAAACTCACCCCAGATTGTCGACCGCGTCCGCCAGCAGATTTGCAATACCGACGCAGCAGATCTTCTTCTCGTGACTGTCGCTGATCTTCTGCACGTCGCGCAAAAAGACCTTCTCAATGACCATCTTGAACATGCCTCCTTGCAGTTTCTCCAGTTCCTGAAAGACTCGTTCGCATTAGCGTTCAACGAATATAAAATTTTCCGCTTGAATTAGGAAACTTTCCAATTAAAAGAGTACATTATTGATTTGACTAAGAAAATTTTCTAATTGATTTGGAAAGTGTACTTAATACAGTGGAAATGGTATAAAGAGCGGTGCTTACTTGAACTAGCGTTGCCGAGCCCCGCTTGATGACGAACAAACAGCAAAAGATGATAAGGCCCTTGGCGAACTTGACCGTTCTCGCCGTCATCAGTCGCTTGAACAAGACGGTCAGGATAGCCGTGATAATCTGGCCGCTCAACTTTTCCTGAAATCGAGGAGTCAAAAGGCGGAACGCAATCGACAAAATTTCAACAGGTCTACATGCCTCTGTTGCATACAAGAAATATAGGCGATTCATTGCATTTTTGTGCTTTCACTGGATATTTCTTACATGCAACAGAGGGGGTTTTCAAGACGCTGGCTAGCCACATATAGTAGCCCCTTGGCGCGTCATTCTGAGGGAGGGGTCAATTTTTGTCAAAAGCCACAATCAATTCTTAATTTATACGCGCAATAAATAGTAGATTGATGAGCGATCTGCAGAATTCAATGATGAAAGTTACGTTTTCAAATCAAAAATGCGAGAGTAAAGTAAATCTTTCATTTAAAAGAATGGAAGGCAAAGCAAAAACTATATTAAGAGAGTTTCTCAAAAATTCGCTTATATTTTATATGCATGCACCATTAATCACAAACTCACATATGAGACGTGCTCAATAATGCTATTAAGCAGGTAGAACCCATAATGGTCGTTCAACTTGGACGCAATTAGTTTCTGGAAAACGCCGAGGATGGCGCTGAGGTGAGTAGCGGCGACGGCGTCCCCTCCGACGCGGAAATAGGCTTGCAGCAGCCGAACGAGAGCGGGCACATTTCCACTCCGCTCCCACAGCACCGGCGCCAGCAAGAAGGGCAGCAGGGCGTTGTATGCGTCCGGCACGCCCGAATGTTCCGGTCGCATGTCCAGCAACATTCCTAAATGAACAATTGATATCTTTATTTTATCCCGATCAAGTTTTAAGGATATATCAGAACTAACTTGAAATGCAACTACTTTATCCTCTATCAATTAGGAAAAACGCATACATGTCTCTATGTCTTATCGGAAGTAATAAATCAAATGGGTTCAAGTGCAGAACTATTCAAAAAAAGAAAAATGTTTGCATATGGTTGTAAAAAATTAAACCGCCAAGCGCGTAAGTAAAAGACTTACCCATAATCTGGAATGCGTAAGGCATAAACTCGACGACATCTTTCTGCAGAATCTCTTGGAACGGAGGGAAGCAGGCCTCTTCAAACTGCGCCACGCCAGCCGTAGGTCCAACCTAAATCACAAAACAATAATAATTCGCAATACAACAACGCCTATCGCCGCACTTTTTTGACGAGAACGCAGAGCGACTCGAACATGAAGTGGTTGTAGTGGGGTTTACTGGGGTTCTGCGCCGCCTTGGAGATTTTGCTCGTCAGAGCGAGGGTGATCTGACTGGCGAACGGAGCGCATTTTGACTGAAACAGCGAGTCGTTTTCATCAACTGATATAGGGGAATGGAAAAACTGACCACCAGGGCGGTGAGCGAGCGCATAACAGCTTTCATAATGTACTCCGACTCCTCTGTACCCGTCTTCTCCAACGCTGCGAACAGGTTCGTCATCACCATTCCCGCGTCAAAATGATCAGCCGTCAACACCGCCGCCTGCAAATGCACCATCGTCAACATTACCTTTAACAACTTGTATAGGAACTCTGACCAACAATAAATTAGCCCAATTGCATAGTTATTTGCGAGCGAAGAAACCGGAATTTGCATTGGCTTTTGCAAAAACGTGTCCTACACTGTCGAAAAGATGATTTGGAATGCTCAGATTGTTAGAAGTTGCAAAACATTCCTAAATTTGCACGCAAAACGATCAGTAATCAATAAAATTCCTTTTAAAAATTTGAATTAAATAGTTGAGCATCCTACGACCTCGACTGTCATAACATTTTCGACGATTCTGAACTCATTTAAGCTAATACGAATATAAATTGACCAGAGCTCCCTTTCATACTCACATTGTTCTGCTTGAGCATGAAGAGGCGCTCCATGGTGTGTGCGGCGTAATTGCGAACGACGACGGACTCGGCGGTGAGGAGGGTGACGGACGCATTGGCGGCCTCGATGATGCTGGCGGAGGGGAGGTGGCCGCGAAAGGAGACGACGTATTTGAGGGCGCCGGCTTTAAGAACCGGAGCGCGATTGACGTCCGAGTCGAGCAGCTCGGGGCGGACATGCTTGGCGTAGAAGTCGTTGAGATCGACGAGCTCGCTGGTCTTGGTCGCGCCGAATTGGGCGGTCTCGCCGCGCTTCGCCAACGCCCCCACCAGACAGTACACCGCGTCCTTCTTCACCCACTCGCCCGACGGGTTCGCCGAGTATTCCGCCAGCAACTGCTGGATATGTGTGCCGAAGATCGCCATCACTTGCGACTCGAAGAAGCGACACAGTCCCCGCACGAAATCCGCCGCCGACCGCCGCCGAGTGTCCACATCCGAGCCTGAATAAGGATGATTGATTCCTTCCACGAAAAATTCATTTCGTCATTCTTTGAATCAATGACGAGCAATGAGCGAATTAGCCGAGGTGAGATTCGAAATCGCGACCAGAGGGCGCGTGACGCATGCGAACCTAATTTACGAGCGCAACTGTCGCCGCGTGCGCTCCACGACACTTGCGTGATGACACTTCTAGAATATTCCGAACTTTCACATGCCTTCTATAATACTCTATACGAGTCAATTTATAAACACACTTATAGAGTGCTATGATCTTACTAGTTCTATTTCAATTGTTCGTTGTTACTTGTAAGAATCCTAATATATCCTACTCTCAAAATATCCTATATATACGTTTCCCTATTCGAAATAATGAAAGGAACGTAAAAGATCGTTTTAAAAAGAATCTACAAACTATACCTTCAAGATCGCGCCGAGCAAATTCCTCGGGATTGTCTTCGAACATTTCCTGGTCAGACTCGCTGCAATACAAGCGATATTATACACAGACGCTGCAAAGGATAACGAAACGAACCGGAAGATCATATTTTTCACAATGACACTCTCGCAAATCATTCGCAAAGCGCCGTCCTGTTCGAACAGAGCTTTGTACTGATGGCGCTCGCAGACGCTGGCCAAGAAATTCATCGCGTTGCTGACGAGAAGATCATATCTAAAGCCACATGAGTATATTTAAACGTCAATCCATCAAGGACATAGTGTTTCTTTGCATGTTGCGAAATTGTGCCACTATTATTGTAGAAGGATATGCGGTTTTTGTGTACAGTGCGCGTTGAGTCGTTCGGTTCAGTTCAAAGAGTATATCAAGATCGAAACCCCCACATTAAAAGTACATAAAGAAGTTGAACAAAAGAATAAAAAACGTTACTTCGCCTGGGCACCGGTGTTGACTAGAAGGTTCCACACGACTCCGACGAACGGCTCCAAATACTGATGGAATTCCTCGTCGTACTTTTGCGCGTACATTGTCACATTATCGCAAATCGAACTCTTCAACTGCTCCATCGGACCCGGCTCGTCTTCCGAGTCGGACGCCAGCGACGGCAACTCGAGCCTCAGCAGTTCCAGAAATCCTGGCATCCAAATACCCATGTTATCCTGAAAAAGGGTGATATATTTTTCTGGACAAATCCAGGAAAATGTTTTTTCTAGATTTATGTAGGGATTTTTTTCCTGGAGTAATTAGAAACAGTTTTATAGATTTAATAAGGAAGACAGTTTTCTGGATAAATCCAGGAAAAAGATAATTACCTCGAAAAACTCGGGCAGATCCTGGGCGTTCAGCGACTGGAACACTTTGGTGACGAGCACGAGAGATTTAAAGGGATATTTCAGCTGATCGGCGGTGGCCGACTGCGCCGCGGGTCCCGCCATCTCCAGCAACTTGCGGAACAGCTCGGTCAACGGCGCGGCAAACTGATCCAGAACCAACTTGATCTCCATCCACAATTGATCCGACTTCATCTCGTGCCGGTAACGTTTGAAAAGCGCGTGAGCCGTACGCAGACATGACGTCACTCGCTTCATATCGTTGCCCGACAGCTCGGCGGTCAACGTTGGTAGCAGCTGCGGCCACTTGTAGGGAAAGTCTTGCCGGCCGATGAGGGAAATGGCCTCCGACAACTGCTTCTGCACGCTGTCCGGCGCTTCCAACAGCAACCCGATGATTCGCGCCCGCACCGCATCTCTGTCCGTCTCCGGCACTCGCGACTCATCTCCTTCTATCACCTGAAAAGAGCAATTACATAATGCAAAATATAAAATAGACGAATCAATTTAAAATATTGAAATAAACGAAGAGTAATTCTTACCGCCCAATTGCGCTTGACGAAATTCTTGAAAGTAATTGCGGCCGCCACTCTGATGGCATCCGGAAGCTGGTGACTTTCGATCGCGACCAGCAACAACAGAGAGTAACCTATACAAAGGGCATTTTACAATTTTTCATCAACCATTTCGACACAATTTTACCTTGATTGTTTTCGAAACTTTCCAAGTAGCGTTCGGCCGGCTTTCGAACCGAAGCGTCGTAGTGTAGAGTCGCGTTGAGGTACTCGACCAATGTCTTCAGCGTTTCATCATTCATCGCCATGTCTTGTGTGTGTGTGTACAACAGACTTAAAAGCTAACCCTGGATGATGAACTAAATACAACTTCACTTCTGAAAAGACATTAAATTATTCAGAGTCGCTTCCTCAAGTTATTTCTTCACGAGATGAAAACTAAAATACGCGCTAGGTTACACCGCGAGGAAGCCGGTGTTGTGAATCAACAACAAAACGAAAAACAAACGCGACGCAAACTTGTCGTTTTAAAATTTGCAGGCTACGGTGGTTACCGTACCTACTTCAGTCATCTTCAGGATCACAGCTTGGGATCCAGGGAGTTTGACTAGCAACCAAATAAAGTGTAGCATCTAAGAGTGTCTCGGTGTTGTAGCGAATCGTTTTCTGTCATGGGCATTAGCCTGATAAAGCCAAAGGCAACCTTTAGAAAATCATTGAATTGTTCCTTTCCACTCTTATCAACCAATTTTTGGAAAGGGAATGATATATCAACAACTAACACAGATCTGACTATCTCAAATGAGTTGAAGTCTGTGACGTGCAGTTACAGCGCTTCGTAGCGCGTGAAGTAAATGCGTGTATTATTGAATTTAGTTATATGCTATTAAAAATATTTGTCATCAAAATCTTGACAAGAACTTCTGCCGCACCCTGTAAAACTAACTTCGAAATATTTTGATCAAACTGATTCGACCGTTCTGAGATTGATGTGCAGATACTATTTCCAGCGACAGCCCACAATCCTTATGACCAACCATATTTATCAGTCATTGTGCATAGAAAATCATTGAGCCGTATTATAACGGATCAATAAGTTGACGATCGCAAAGGAACATTCTCAGAATAAATCTGACTTCAAAACATTTTTGATCAGACTGATCTCGATCGTTCTGAGATGACGTGTGGATAGTATTTTTAGTAAATGCTCACAATCCTAATGGCAGACCATGTTTATCGATCATTAGCATTGAAAATCATTGAAACGTACTTTAACATATCAGCGAGTTAGCGATCGCAAAGGAAAGCTCCAGAAATAAAACTGGCTTTACAATACTTTGCTCAAACAACGTCAGAGAGATATGGGATTAACGTGCGATATTATTTCCAGTGACGGCTCACAGTCCTAATGACCGACCATGTTTATCGGTCATTTGTATTGAAAATCATCGAAGTATAGTAACGGTTCGACTAATTGGCAATCGCAAAGGAAAACTTCCAGTATAAAGCTGGCTTACAATACTTTGATCAGACTTAATCCGACCGTTCTGGGATTGACTGAGACGTGACAAGCCCCGTTCTTTTGCGCCAAACAACCTTGTTCGACAAGCCTGATTAAAGAGGAAAGGTACGCATCAAGTTTAAACCGAGCAATAAACGAAGAATTAATCCTAAAATTTTGAATTTCTGTTTAAGAAATCGAGCAAAACTTTTGTTTTTCAGACTGTTTCAGAACAATCTTAGACTGCATTGACCAGTTTTTAGGTTAACTGCCATAAAATGTCAGCATTAATATTTCGCTGAATACGTGTAGTCGCTCATCTGGCTAGCTACTCAAGCATTTCACAATGCATAAAATTTGACTAAAGAACTTAAAACTGAGCTTTAATTGGTTTATCTTATTTATCTTAAACTACAGAAATGATCGCATTTGTCTTCCTCAATGAACGAAAATTTTATACATCTTCTGAATGATGCTTTCGCTAACTGGCTGTCGTTATAATGTGCAATCAACATTGTTCGATCTACTATTACCTTTACATAACACAAACAAATTAATCCGGTCAAGCAAGCTATTTAGCAGCTGCATTAACTTAAATTTTCAAATGTTGCTCAGATGTACCTGCACTTTTCAATCGAGCAGGGAGTGAAGGAATATTTAATTTCTAAAATGCTTCGCTTGATAAGCTGCACTTTGACTTAGTTGTCAGGTTGGATGTCCTCCTAGAGCTAACACAATCTCTGATATAGTGCAGTAATTTGAAGCAATAGAGAATTCCCTTCAAGCTGTTGGCTCTGATTGTCCGAATTCAGCAGTCCATCAGCTCCAAGGAGGCAGAGTACAAGGTGACCCAAAAGTCCTGTTACGACTTTTTGAACGATCGTGATTTTTTTCTTGATGTTTTAGAACTTTTTCTTTTGTACATTTTCTAAGCTCTATCTGGTGTTTAATCGTTTCAAGTTTTATAGAAATCCATTAATTTCTCGGCGAGTTATGAACCAGCAAAGTTGGTGGACCATAACTGCCGCGTAACTCTCGTGGGTGACGTGTGATGGAAATTTCTCGGAATGAATGACAGTGGTGGTCATGTCGAAAATAATTAATTGTATTTAGCTTAGAAATGTTTGTTCATGATGCTTTTGTTGCCAAAATTTAATTTCGCTGAATGAAATTCAAGTTTTAAAAAACCTTGGGACAGATTTCCGCGCCCCCGCGAAATCTCCATTACGCGCCGCCCATGTGAATGCAACGCAGCAGTTGCGCTTCGCCAACATTGCTGGTTCATAACTCGCCGAGAAGTTAATGGATTTCTATAAAGCTTTAGACGATTGAACATCAGATAGAGCTTAAAAAATGTGCATTAGGAAAAGTTCTAAAAACGCCTTGAAAAAAGTTATGATCGTTCAGAAAGTCGTAACAGGACTTTTGGGCCACCCTGTATAACTGCTGCATTAATTTTCGTCTGCTACACTTTGAGTAGTTCATAAAGTGCAGCTAAGTTAGTAGTAACTTGTTTTGCATTGCGCAATAAGGCGTTCGGCATGTTTTCCAATCATAATTAGAGCGCCCATTGAAGTGTAACTTGGTATGCTTTAAAGATACAATTTGACCACGATTCACTGCTTTTACCGCTAATTGTTTGCAGCTCGCTGATTACAGCTCTCGACTTTTGAGCCGGCTACTTTAAGCGGCAAAATTGACGGCTGAATGCATGTTTCATCTGTCGCCCAAGTTACATAACAAAGTCCTATTGACTGACAATACTTCCACAGGTGAATTTTGCATGTAAAATTCCTCAACTGCTTGCGAATAAGGCGGCGAAAATATACAGATCAAAACAATTATATATTGCAAATTTACTTATCCGCTGCTGATTGCGCGAGGAAATAATCAAAGTTTAAAGGCAAATGTATAAAGAGTATTTAAATCGTTTGAAATCAGAAAACATATCAGAACATCGTCATAAAGAAAAGCTGACATCTCTAATCAACAAAAAAACGATACGCAGCCATTTGAACAGATTAATTAGAGTGTACACTATTCTTCCTGAGGAACGGAAGCCATTGACTATTGTGAAACATGTCACGAAGATTTTATTTTGGGTAACAGTATGTTTGGCGTTCAGCTATTTGACCATAAGTTCATCGTTCCAAGTGATTCAGCAGTATCGCGATGATGAAGTGAAAACGAACATGAAAGCCGTTATCAACAACAACGTCGCATACGTAAGTAGAACTATGATCTACTTGCATATCAAAAGATTTAAAAGGATACGAAGTTGAGTGATAAAAGAATAGAGAGCAAACGCTATGCACATTAGTAACTGGACAACGCCTCTAATGAAAAATTGACCCGGTTAGCACAAGATTTAGAGGCCTATAAATGACAGCGACCATATGAGGACCATTGGTGAGCAGGAAGAAGCCTTTAGTTGTCTACAAAACAGGTTAGGGGTTGCCACTGTCCTGAGAAGGCTAGGTCGCAGATCAGTAGTAAGCGCGCACTTTTATCGCTAACAGGCAGATCCGGCCTGCTCTTTATAGAGAATGAACTAAAGAATGAATATTACACGCAATCAAACTCTTTCAGCTTCCGAACATGACAATTTGTTTAAAAATTAATACGTCAGAGATGTTCGACATTTCCTCTTCATCAAGTTTTAATTATACGTCAGCTTGGTCACGATTTTTTGAACAGACGACACTTGAAGGCACATTTAAAGTTAATGAAAGTCAGATTTACGATGATAAAATCTATTTTTCTCTGCTCAAATATCTCACCATGATATATGAAGCGGAGCGGGCGTGGGAGCCGGGCCTTACACAGATTACTTATTTCCGCTCGGAAAAAAGCGATGACTGGATTGCACTAAAGAAAGTTCTCGTGCCGCATATTGAGCGCTATAACATTACTCTCGAGCAACTGAAAAGCGTGTTTAATGGAAAATTTTGCTCTTTATCGTTGGGCTTTTCTCCGGTTAATCAACTTCTTAACCTAACTTATAAGTTGAGTGATGAGACGGAATGTGTCGCAGGAAGTAAAATTTCGTTTATCGGTAGGGATACAATTTGCTTTCGCTTGATCGGATACAAAAACTATCTGCGAAAATTGGGTACGACAGAAACCATTTCCTTGAAGATTTTGTACACTGACGGCACATATGATCAGAAATGGTGCCAAGAATTTACAATCGACATGGGTAGTGAAAGTAGAAGTATACCACGACGAGCGACTACGCAAAATGAAACACATGCTTATTATTACAATCGTTTTCATTGCGAAGAAACTGCTATGGAGTTTAGGACGAATATTAGCGTAAAGGCGCTTTATCGAAAGCTGCCCTATGTGAAGGGCAACATCCAGTGCACATCAGATACAAGCCGCGAAGAGTGTGAAAATAAATGCCTCAGAGGATGGATTAGGGCGAATTGTCATTGTTCGCCAATCACATTCAATTTGACAAGTAAGTAAAAATTTGTCATCGAGAAGAAAGTTAGAGAACTTTCGAATTACTAAAAATGGAAAAAAATTGCATTTCTTTCATTTTCATCACTAACAAGCTTGATCGAATTCTGAGTTTGGAAAGTTTGGCTGAAGTGGAGTTTCGGTGGGGAGGTGCAACTTGTGTAAATTTTCCAATTGTTTAGTATCCCCAAGCAATATTTTGCATGTTCAGTTGTGTCAGAGTCGGGAATCCTCGATATCACAAAGTTTAGAGTATCCCCAGCATTGACCATCAAAACTCGTTTTGTGTGCAAAGCAGATAAAATATGACGTGATTTATTGCATCAGGCAAAATCTGTTAAATTCAGAGTTGCACGCTGAAAGCAGCTGGTCTGTGCCAATAGTGGCCAAGCCGGGGCCATAATAAGGCGAGTGGGCCAATGAAACCATTAATCAACGTTAGTCCAATCCTGCTTCAATGGGCTAATAAGTAACCGAATAGTCACATAGAGCGCGACGTTCATTTGTCTGACTTTCTCTTTCGATAAAAAAACTGTGTTTTGAATCAGTTTAAAATAGTGAGATATAAGCAACTAAGAATATTCTTCGATGGAGGGACACGGTGTAGTTCATCAGTAAGTGATTAACGCTCAAGACGAATAATTTAGGTTTCTCGTAGCAATATCACCCATTCTGTAATACTATAAAACCATTTTAGCAAACATATCTGGTTATCGCAATTGCACAACGAATGACTATTCAACCTGTCTGAAAAAGTACACGGAGAATGCGACCTATTTGTGCACAAGTAAATGTGTGCCCTTATGCGAGCAATGGCACTATGAATATGGTTTTGAATCAGAAAGAGGTTCCTCTTCAAAGGTATATATAGTCCTCAAAACATTTGATTATGTCATCATCGAACAAGTGTTCTTGTGGAACAGTTTCGAAGAGTTCATTGGAGCGTTGGGGGGTGCCCTTGGAATCTGGCTGGGACTCGATTTTGTGATCATTCTTGAATTCATTGTTAAGCTGGCAAAAACGTTAATCAAGAAGATTTTGCTGAGAAAATCTTCTAATTCGGAAAAAGACGAGCATAGGAGAAGTCCCAACATCAAGAACAGAGAAGAGAACGTAGAAAATGGAATATCATCGTCTAATGACACTAGTAATCGTGTAGTTGGACACCAAAAAAAGTACAAAAAAAGTGGATATGAGGTTGGTAGGACAAAAATTCGCCAAATAAGTGAAAGCGAGAAGCAAAGGACATCAAGGATGAAAAGAGAGAGTGCCGCAATGAAAGAGAAACATATGCAACAGAGAAGAAAGTGCTCAAATAAAAATAAAGTGGACAGCGTTATTTTGGAAAATGAAATGAAGAATACTGATGCCCATGGCGGACATCTAGGGAGTCACAAAGTGAATATTACCGACAATGTTGACACAGTTCAAGATGTGTCTATTGTGCATGCGAACAGTTCTAGTGCTCGAAGTTGGTTCCTGCTAAAAGTGCTCCTTTTATCATTAAATGGCGATGTTTCAACAAAAAAATCAGTCCTGTTTCTCCGACTTGTTGAAAAACTGTTTTGGGCAGCAATTTACTTAGTTGGTAGCGTATTCACGACTTTATGGTGCGTTCAGTTAATTAACTTGTACTTGACGGAGGAAGCGGTTTATTATCCTTCACTTATCACAAATCGAACAGTTCCATTACCGTCGCCATCGCTGTGTATTTCATACCAGAAGTGGCGATTTATTGCATTAGATGACGATTATTCTGATGCTTTAATGGATTACTTCAGTCAATCAAATATCGATAGAGTGTCTTTTATTCAAATTTCTGATGGAAAAGCTTGGCCCGACCCGCTTTTTGCCATGGGGCTTTTGTATCTCGGTACTCTTGCCACTTTTGAAACAAATTACATTGATGTCAGTTTTGTTGCTGAGTACGAGAGTCGACTTAACTCATTTGCAGGTAAGTTATAGGCAATGTGAAGTAGATTTTTACATTACGTATCGTGCTTAAATTAGGATAGAGTACATTTGCACACTTTCATGCAATTCTGTCAAAGTCGGTTGTGCGCACTTTTACAGAGCGACGATGACAGCGGTTTCGAACTAATAAGAAAACTAGCATTTATGTCGATGTGAGACACGCATTCGGCCAAAGAGATTCAACCAAACTTTAAATAAAAAGTGAGGAGGCAGCAGAAGATAATAAATGTAACGTTCATTTAATATCTCTAAACAAGGTATGGAGAGAAGGGTACTATATCATTCCATCAACTAACCACAGTGTTAAATCATATGAGAAACTGACCCTCGGTATAATATCAATAGTTTCTAGTTTGTACGAGACGTCATTAAGCAAAATTTTGTGAAATATGATACCAAATTATATCTTAATTTGGTTAGCGGCAAGATTAAATATACCCTCACTGAAAAAGATATTTCAGCTCAAAATATGGAAGTAAGAAATGACATCGACAAATCATTACACGGCATTTTTCTGCCAAAGCTTCTAGAATGGAACATAACAGCGAACGAACTGCGACAGAAACTCGGAGCTGAATTAGCCCGCATGGCTGAATTGAAGATTACCTTCACGAATAGTAATGAAACGACTGATATCGTCAACAAGACCTCTTTTTATACGACAGCCATCACAGATCAACTACTTTGTTACGGCCTTTCTTATGCAATCAATTTTACTGATCCAGATGATTCGTTGGAGATTTCGATAAAAGTACCATGGTATTGGTCAAATTATTTCGGCAATCATGGCAATTATATAATTTTCTCGGATTATTTACTAGAACCAAAAAGCGCGCAGTTTGACATTAATGATGATAATATACCTGTTTTTGATTCCACCTACTTTCGATTTGACTATGGACGTAAAACAGGAATATTAATTAGTGTTGACAGTCTTTACACAAGTCGGCCCTCGACGAAAGGTTTGGATTATTGCTCACCGAATATGACTACACTGTATTGTCACGCTCAGTGCCGCATCGAAGTTATAGAAAAAGTATGCAACTGTTCGCCAACATATTGGGATGTGATGATTCCGCCGACTTCTGGTTTAGACGAATGCACGTTTGATCGTTATATGGGATGCCTGAATTTTAATGCAAGCGACGATCTCGATTGCAAAGATTCCTGTTTACCACTTTGCACTGCTACATACTTTCGAAGCGACCGGCTGTACGACACGGCTTTACAATCGTACATTGATGGCGATATCGCCGTTGCCAGATTCAGCTTAAAAGATAGTATTTATGCGTCGATTGAAGAAAGACCGATATTCACGATCGACGATATGTTGATTAAGGTCTTGCTGGAGACCTAACTGTGCCATAAAACTGAAAAAATTGTTATTTTAAAATAGGAACCGATAATAAATGTAAAAGAAAATATTACTAAGCCAAATTATTACATAATTTTTGTAGCCGAAAATGCCTGATCCAAAAATGCAAGTTTTCAATAGTTGCTATTTCGCTGCCTGTATAAGTAAGTTAAACCAAAAAGTGAGCAAATTATATTTTGGCGAAACTTTGATGATCTTTCTTTGGCGCAGTTAGGTGTCTCATACGTTATTAAGTTAGGAGGAACGCTTGGAATTTTACTGGGTTTCAGTATCTTCAGCTTTTACCAAGTTTTGGTAACAGTAGCGACATTATGCTTTGCTTTCATCATAAAAAGAACAAGACTTGCGCAGAGTTCTATACTGCAAAAAAGCTTGGACAAAATAAAAAAATCAGGAATTGCTCAACTGATTTCTTACCTGTATGGACAATTACGTGTAATGAACGTTTGCAACGTGAAAAAAAATATTAAAATTAATGAATTTTTGAAATATGTTTTACTGACAATTGGCTACATGATTGGATTTTATGCAACGGTGAGAATGAGCAATGATATCTGCTATTCGTTTAATACTGGCGAATCTAAATATCTTGTGGATTTAATGATGAATGATACAATCAGATTACCATCTTCGACAATATGCCTGCCATTGGACACCTATAGATTTGTTAATGAAACAGATTTCAGCTATTTTGAGAAAAGGGTCCATTTGAAACTTTATTTCAATTCATTTTTTGACAAGGAAGAATTTTTTACTAAAAAGTGGCCTAGATGGTTTATTCGGTGGACATATGAATATTTGATCATTTATGATAAGATCGAAAGGCATGGCAACCAGAAGTTCATTTCGGCTTTATTCCCTGACTACGGTAGTAGTACATTAAAGGAATCAGGAAATACAGTATCTAAATACAATTTTACATCTCTGATGGAACTAGATGAACTGATTGATTACTTTAATATAACTATTCCTGAATTAAAGCAAGAGCTGGGGCAGAAAGTGAAACATATTTATAAAACTAAAGCTGTCTTCATGAAAGAGGTCAACGGAGCGTGGAATCAAACAGTTCTGAATATAATTGAGACGATATTCATTGGTGATGAAAGGGTCTGTTACAAGCTGCCCCTGGACACAGTGACGTTCGGCTCGAAATTGGATTATATTTCTGTTTTTGTTGATGGAGGACCGGTGCCAGTTTGGTCGTATTATAACTATGACAAACCCGTTATTGTTGATTTCAGTGGGCGCGACTTTAGCAAAGAGGTGTCTTTAGACTTTGAGTCTCCTTTATTAGGATTAACACAATCTTTTTTCTTTGGGCGGTTTACCTCTGCAGAGTTGGACATTACCAGTATATACGAAGCAATGCCCGTGAGCTCCGGTGAACGGCATTGTTCCGAGAGCAAATCGATGGAAACATGCCGAGACGCATGCCAACAGAAGAAAATTGAGCGCGTTTGCAAATGCTCACCAGCTATATGGTCGAATACTACTTTAACTCGGTGCCATTTAATCGACTATGAAAGATGCGCCGAATTCCTGGTTAGCACTGACGCGGATCACTGCGAATTAAGCTGCGTTCCACATTGCACACGCATCAATTTAAAAGTTCCACGAAGCAAGGACGATGATTTCAGGTTCGATCCTGACGTGACAAATATAACTCTCACACTAAACTCATTTGAATATCTTAGTTTTAAAGAAGTATACATGTACACGGTGACCGACTTTATTAACGAGTTTGGTGGCATTCTTGGTTTATGGATTGGACTTGATATTCTTGTATTCGTAGATTCATTCTACTGGTTTATTCGCAAGTGCTGCCACATTTTCCAAAAATTTCTTTAATGACGCTTTTTCAGAGATAGGAGCAATATTTATTAATAAATTTTCGAATATTTGGTTACGTCGCTTGTGAAACTCATATATTTGCAACGATTAAATATTTTTGCGAATAAAGGTAATATCTATTACAGTGAAATCCGGACATAGGAGCTACTTTTCGATATCCCAGGCCTGCTCTTATATTTGGGTTTCACTTGTATTCAATTTTCGCATGTGAGGGGCTCGAATTTAGCACAGAACGTTGACACTAGCTTCAAGGATTTGGCATTTGTGGTTTCAGTTTTTTCTCCGCATAGTTTGTTCTTAAAAACATGTGTTACCGATTATGTAAGGATGTATTTGCACTGAGAGAGTAATTCCTCCTCTGGCAATGAAGTCCAATATACGGAGGTGTGTCATGGGGTATGGTCGGTCTTGTGAACATAATTGAACCACAGCTATTCTTTATTCTTTTCTCATAAACGCTGTTAAACCGGTAGCGACGGCAGGCGCTGTTAGCAACTCACTATACTCGATGACGCTAGTGGTGGCGTTATTGCGGTTGCGCGGTGATCCGTTATGGTGAAAGACAGTAATTAGTAGCGTTTCGCAGCACACTATAACAAGTCGCGTTACAAGTTCAACTCGCAAGACCAACAGTCGCAGGTATGTGAACGGATACGGTCGTTCTCGTAAGCTCAAGTCATTCGCGGCGATTCCTCACTGCCATCTCATTCTAATTGTCTGTTTTCGCAGTTTCTCTCTCTTTCATTCTTCCTATCCATTGTGTATAATCACTCATCTCGTTGATAAGTTACTGCCTCTAAGCTTGATTTCTTCATTGTTGGAAGAAGTGTGTTAGAGTTTGGTAGTTGCTTGGGAAGAAGTGACCTAAGGTGATGGAAAATTATTTGCTTGATTCACCATGTTCCATATCGACAGAGACCATAATCTACTTCCCACCAAGTGGAAAGAAAGAGTTGCTGATGTTCTGGCCCTGGCCGTTTCATGGCCAGTTTTTGGTCTTCAGGCTGAGTTCTCACTGCTCGCTAATCAGTAGGAAATGGCAGACATGACTCACAGCTCGATGACTTAAGCCAGAAAATCAGATTTAATTCATTAAGGACAGCCACTTTGCGATTAACCTAAACTGCTAAATCACCTTCTCTGATGAGTAAGGAGCTGTTAACTATTGAACAATAACTGAATTGTAAAATCGATTGAGTCTATACCAGGAACATCTCCTTCATTGATTCTGATGCTAGGAGGGTTCATCGCGCACAGAAATTAAGTGCTGTGGTATTATAGACTGAAATAATCTCTATCATCAAAAAACGTGAAACAACTGTACCAGTAACATATTCACCAGACAACAATAGGATTGTCGATTGTTGTCGTGACGCGTCGATCGTCAAGAGTTGCATTGGTATCTGGTACGCGGCGATTTTTATATGAAAGCGAGAAATACGTCACTGTGACTAGACGGTGCAGCATCAGCGAGTGAATTAATTACTGGCATGAGCTTGCTCCATCCTTTGTACTGATACTAGTTCCGCTAACTTTCTGCGCTATGTAAATGATAGCCGACGCAAGTTATTGTTGCGCGAGTGAGCAATATTATACAAGTGTCATACATAATCCTCCCTCAAAAGTAAATCTCTTACTTCACGGTATTACACGCTTAAACTTTGTTCGGTAAAGTATAACCCTGGTCAAAATTGAGAAAAATGTTGCTTGTGGCTCTACAGTAGACGATAGCGTTGAAGGTAGAACAGAGGGTATGTTTGAATAGTCTATTATGCCTTCTATAATAACAGTTTCGGCTACTACCGTAGTTTAAGAAATAGTGACACAGGCACCACTATATTTCGTAATAATAAAAAGTGCGAGATAATCTCAGATCCAAAACTGATGTTAGTGATAGCTACTCGGTGGTCTCTTTCGAGCTGTGATTTGGAATTTTTTCGAATGATGTTAGATCGCCTAAACATTTATGGTAAGCCTAAGGCTGAGTTAATAGTGGCACTGTGCCACTATTTCTTAAAATACGGTAATTCGGTCAAATCATCATCTTCATGTTCTCTCTCTTCTTCTTCAGACTTTGTACTCTAACCATCAAATGCTGTTGTGCATATGGCTACTTCTAAGTTCTTGAAGCATTGCGGCTACCGCAAACGCTACCGCCTTGCTTAGAGGCCAAGGTATTTGGCAAAATGGTTAAATCTTAAGAGCTCATTCGAATCAAATAGTTATAGCGCTGTTCTTGGTACAAATACTTCTTTCATTTGCCTTGTCAGCTGTTTAACATACATTCAATTTCCTCTCTTTTATGCCTTGTTGAAATGCATCGTCTCTGTATGCTTTTTGTTTATCAGGAAACTGGTGACTTACTCGTGCTTCTTTCATTGCCCAACCTTGTGAAACAGTACATAAGTTTGATATTCCACTGCAAATCAAAAGTGGTAAAAATTTTGAAGCATGTGCCAACTTCGGTACTATTCTAAAACTCAGAAGTGAGACCATAACCATAGACTAACTCTGGTTAAGCGCGTCTAAATTATTGCTTGCTTTAAAAATGCAAAAAAATAAAAACACAGGATGAAAAACCATAAACGTGGTGTGCACCAACTCTATTGAAATAGGGGATTGAATGATCAGATCCTACCCACAGATCACATGTAAAGGGGTTCAACTTGATGTTAGAGCAAATGATATCCTAGAGGAGTTATTCTGACAGTCTCCGGACCTAGGCTGAGCGCTTAAGTCAGGAACTGTTACTGGGGTTTGTGATTACCTACTGAACGTCACGTTTTACGATGGGCAAAACTGGATCATTTCAGTAGGTGCTTTGGATACGCAAATAGTACAGCAGGGATAGTGATGAGGTTGAATTAATTCAGTAGCCAGGATATCGCAAACTCCAGCTGCAGTGATATTACCCAGTTACTGAGATTACATATTCATATATATTTATTGTCAAAATATTTTTATTGAGAAATAACTAGCTTGCAAACTAGTTTAAATGTAAATTTTTTAGCAAATGGCGTAAAATAATGAATCAATTTTCACTTCCTAGTGTCTTAGAAAGCACTTCTAGCGATTAGGACTTATAAAATGTAACATTATCCAAGTTGACTTCAATTACTATAGTCGGTAGTTTCAATTCTGTGTTATCATCATTAGATAAGATGCTGGCTACATTTATTATATACTGTATGTATATAATCATCGAGAAAACAAGCATTTATACAGATAATTTTTTTTAATGGTAAACTTTAGCTTATCATCCGTTGATGTCCATTGTCAGGGGATCCTTAGCTATTTTATCCTATTTTGTCCACAACCTACTCTGTAAAAACATAATGGTTCCTCATGGCTACTCAATCGCAGTCGCTCTCCTTCTCATTTTCATGTCTATGACACTATTTATTAGGCTCCTAGAAATGATGTCGGCGCTACCACAGGACCCAGAAAGAAAAATGGATTTTTGGTATTCGTGCAAAAAGTGGAAAGACGTCCTTGGAGCCGATGAAGCTGAAACGATTTGCGTTCCTCCATGTCTCGACATTCTGAAGAGTTGGAAACGGAATGATCTTGATAAAGCTCCACAATTAGCGCCAAGTATTTCTGGTCAAAAAGGAGAAGCGGCATTCATGTTAAAATTCCAAGAACTGAATATGGGCGGTATATTGGTGTCTGGTCTGCAGTTTCATGAACTGGAAGGTAGCCGAGCTGTACCAAAAACAATTTTTCAATACGGCGAATGGGATGCCATATATTTTCATGAAGTCCGCGGCATTTATGTCATCGAAGTGAAAGCAACCGAGACGAACGACGAAAACATTGTCAAAAAACAAATCGAGAAAGCAAAAACTCAACTAGATAGAAACATCAAGAGCATAAAGCAGTCGTTTCTCTCGCTGAATCTAAAGGAATGCACTTGCATCACTGGATTCATCTGTTTTCCATTTCGAAACGAAGATCGCAGAACTTATGAAGGATACAGGATCATAGATAAATCGACCTTGAATGATCGTGCTACCTTCAAGAAGTTCTTTGAACCACAAACAAACGAAATGATGACTGAAGTCTCCTTGCTTCGGTCATTTGTGGCTGAGTTTGTGTGCTGCCGGTCACAGGTCGAGTTCCACTCGCAGTCTTATAATGCCATGCGAGTTGCCACTTGGATTATGGAACAAGATATAGCACAAAAGCAAGATCCAACAAAGTTAGTCAATATGCCCGGAAACGGACCATCTGGAAGAATTATCCTCACAGCAAAGCAACTTAAAATTGTCGAATGCAGAGAAAAGTGCCTTACAATTCGTGGCGCACCTGGTTCTGGCAAGACACTCATCCTAATGCTACGCGCTCTAAAAGCAGCCATGGAAAACAAGATAGGATCGGTGTTCGTGTTTGTAAATGAAAAGCTAAAAGCAAAATATGAACATTTCTTCTATGAGGAAAGGGATAAAATCTTTGTTGACTATGATAGCAACATCGACAGAACGCCGAAAGTTCACACAATAGATAAGATATTCTTTGCTCAACCGGAAGATGACATTTTCTTTGATGAAACACTTGTAGAAGATTCTTATATCGAGATGATTAAGAGCAGAATGGATTGTAGCGGTGGCACTACAGTAGTTTTTACTGGATTGCATAAGCCTGGAGAAGCAGTCGCTTCATTTCTTCCTTATCGACGACGTTTAAAACAATTCAAACATTTCAGACTGAAGAAAGTACTCAGAGGTACTGAAAACATCTTTGAAAAGTGGAAAGAGTATTATCCACTCGGCTATATAATGGGACACAGTATTTATGGAGTCGCAGTAAAAAACGAAACCTTCGACAGTTTTGAACGAGTTCAAAATGAGATTGCCAATAGAATATTAACTTTAAAAAATGCAAATATTAGTAATACTACTTTTCCATCAATGAAGAATCAGCACATTGCCGTCATTACTTGCGATTATAATGATTCGATTGAGATGAGAAGTTATTTTAAGACAAAGGACATCCTTTGTGGTCAAGTGAACGAGCAAGCTCGCAAGTTAAAGGATGCCAGTATTGTGGCCGTTGACGTTTATCTGAATACTCCATCGTACGAGTGGCCAATTGTGTTCATTGCCATGAAGCCGGGCTTTACAGAAAACGAAGTCCTGCCAATTGCTGCATCTCGATGCATCGCTAGTTTAGCTATCTTTACGTACAAAAATCTTCAGTTAAAGAGCTCTGAATCAGTTGCAACGCAGGAAAGCACAAATGGTAAACTAAATAATAATTTAAGAGTACCACTATTCCCTTATAAATTGCCAGGTTTTTGATGCCAACTAACATTCACTTCCCTATGTGCTTTGAGGGCTTTGCTCAATATGATTTGGAATTTTGTCTCTGTTAAAGAGGTACGCTTTGTCAAAGCTGTACTTTTTTTCGTTTTGAAAAGTCTTTCACTTCCCTTATTGTCGAGCGTGAAATGGAACGGCAAGTGGAGTTTTTATATGCATTGTCAACAAATTTATCAGTTTTACGGAAGAAGTCATGTCACAGTGTCCTCGTGCAGTGGCGCCAAAGGCAGCTTTCTTTTGCTCTTTATTTATCTGTAAATCTCGGGTTTAATTGGTTAAAGTGCAAGCACAAACGTTATCGGCCCTCAACTTTACGCTTAACAAGAAAGAAAGCGAAAAAGCCATGATAAACACTAAAAATGAAAATCTGTAAATCGTAGCTCCTCAAAAGAGGCATGTTCGGCCGCGGCGCACATAGCCTTGACGGCCCGTGGGAACTTACGCATAACAATTAATACGCGAACAGCCTGAATAACATTTTAAAAGAAGTTATGGTCATTGCGTGCACTCTCCGCAATTTTCGGAATAAAAAAATGCAACTTTGAATATGAGCGTATGCATCTTTTTGCCTGCCTCAGGTATAATATTTAATTTTCAGCGCTCAAGAAATCACTGAGAGAATCTTACTCGACAAGATTTCAAAGAGTTTATCCCTTCTCCTTGCCTTTTACATTTGACGTTGAGAACACCTGGGTTTCCTTGGCGCTAAAAGAAGAAGAGAACGATTCACGAGCTACAGAAGATCATGCAGAACTGCTTAAGAGAGCATTCAAAAGAGTCAAAATGCTCATTATTGAAGGGGATCCAGCAACTGGAAAAACATCTCTAATGCAAAGACTGGCTTATGAATGGGCAAAAGGAAAGAAAGAGCTGCTATACTATGACCTTGTCTTATACGCGGAGTTTCGCGAAGTACGTGAAAAGACGTTTCAAAGTATTGCCGATTTAGTGCTATACTATTCAAAGAATTATTTGACAAAAGAGGGTTATGAAAATCTCAAGAAACTTGTGAATAATAAACAATTCTGCAAAATGTATCGCATTTTAGTACTCCTGGATGGTTATAATGAATCATCATTAGAAGAACAGTGTTCGGAATTTAGCTCATATATGAAGGATAAAGCGGTTAAAAAGCGATTATTCTTTGATACTGTTATTACAACAAGAAAGGGTTATTTATCAGATCTCAGAGGACGTGAAGGACGTTTTGTATTTGCTGAAGCTCTTGGTTTCACAACAGAAATACAAAAAGAAAAATATATATCCAATCACTTTCTCTCATCAGAGATTGACAACAAACGCAAAATTGCAGCAGTTCACAATTTATTGAACAATAATGAAAATTTGAACAAACTTGCTAAAACACCATTATTTCTGACATTCATCTGCTTGGTACACGAAACAATTATTGATGGCACACTCCTGGAACTGTACTGCAATATCATATGGTGGCTCATTGATAGGCACCAACAGGATTTTCCTGATCACGATATACCTAATCTTTTTGGATTTCAAAATGGTTCCAGCGACAAATTTGAAACCATTCAAGATCATTATCTAAACTTTCCTCAGCTGCATTGTCTTGGCAAAATGGCATTGCGCAAGTTGAAGAAGAATGTATTTAAACCTTCAGATTGTGCACAATTTAATCTGCAACCAATAATAGAGCAAGTTGGGTTATTAAGAAAAGAGAAAAAACATGATAATTCATTAAAACTTGAAACCTCATTTTTCTTTCCACATAGGACCATACAGGAATTTCTTGCTGCTTTCTACTGCCTTTGTTCGAATGATTCGACAAGCAAATGGTTGTTACCTAATTTCATATTGAATACGTCAGAGTTGGAAATGAATGAATTCGAGGGGTTTCTTTTCCGAATCGCTTTATCCGACAAAATGCCAATACAGACAGAGAAATGCAAATATTATTTTGAGAGAATCTCTGAAATGACACTAGATATTGCATTTAATACTAGAGCTGGCTTTGACACCAAACTGCTAAACTGGTTCCTTTCGCAATGCAAAAATGTACAAAGCATTACATTGAATGGCGAACAGAATTGTGCAAGACGTGCAAGGCATATGCTGAATGATACATCTATAAATAATAATGAATCTAACATCACATCCAACATGTGCTATCCAACACTTTTTTCATTCAATGACTTAATTAAGCTCTACTCACTGAAGTTTCAGGAATGCACATTTGAATTGAATTCTCAGCTTTCATTCACAAATTGTCCATCACTGAAGAATCTGACATTCAGCGAGTGTAAAAATGAAAGCAATACGATCCTTAACATTGCAACATTGCCAGCAATTGACGCTGTAGTATTTGAAGAGTGCATATATGCAGCCAGTTTTCAGCTGTCCTTCAGTAATTGTCAATCCTCGAAAAGTCTGAAAATCAACCACTGCAAGATTGAAAGTAGCATAATTCTTGCGTTGGAAACATTGCCAGCAACTGACACTGTTGAATTTTTCCAATGCATATTTAAAGCCAATTCCCAGCTATCCTTCACTAATTGTCAATCCCTGAAAAATCTGAAAATTAGTCAATGTGAAATTAATAGCAGCACCCTACTTTGTTTGGCACCATTGCCAGTAATTGACACTGTGGAATTCAGCATTTGTAAAATTGATATGCCAGCCTGGCAATCAATTACAGATGCAATATGGAAAAATTCTGTCAAACAATTGAAGCTGACATTTGGAACAGATATAGCCAAGAATAAGATATCATTCGGAATGAATGGAATGATGAATAAGCTATTGATTGGGGATGATTATAACAAGGAATTCGTTATCCATTTGCAGAAATGCAAAAATGTTGTAGAAATGGAAATTACAATCCAGAATTGCAAAATTCGTCAAAACGACTTGTTATTATTCAGTGACCTGGACAAACTCCACTCAATGATATTCCAGCATTGCACATTTGAAGCCAATTCCCAGCTGTCATACGCAAACTGTACATCCCTGAAAAATCTGGAATTCAAGAAGTGCACAAATGAAGCGAATTCTCTGCTTTCATTCACAAATTGTCCATCACTGAAGAATCTGACATTCACCGAGTGTAAAAATGAAAGCAATGCGATCCTTAACATTGCAACATTGCCAGCAACTGACACTGTCGAATTTTTCCAATGCACATTTAAAGCCAATTCCCAGCTGTCCTTAACTAATTGTCAGTCCCTAAAAATTCTGAAATTCATCCGATGTGGAATTAATAACAGCACAAATCTTGGTATTGCAACACTTTCAGCAATCAATACTGTCGAATTCTCTTTTTGCAAAATTAATTTGGCACAATGGCAGTTAATTACAGATGAAATAAGTAACAGCTCTGCCAAATGTTTGAAGCTGACATTTGG
>NIUQ01001557.1:0-29079 GCA_002796945.1 Plectus sambesii
TCACCGACAGGATCACCCAGCAACCCATCGTCTTCGATCACATGCGGCCGTTGCCGCAAACGAACAAAGCGGCGAGCAAAACGGTGCACGTCAATCGTGTCTACCTCAACGGACGCTACTTCGTCCCACCGGGCCAAGTGAGAGTGATAAGAGCCGAACTGAATTCGGTCTGGCCCGGCCACGACAGCGGCATTTTCGATCCTCTCGAATCGTTAGCTGGCAATAAACAATCGCATCACGCAGTCAGCCTCGAAACGGCGGTCGTTCGCCCAGAGACCAAGCAGTTCCCCCTCACGGTGCAAAACTTCGGCGTGGAAGGAGTGTGGCTAAAGAAAGGGATGGAATTAGGGACGGTATCCGAATGCGATATCGTACCTTTAGCCGAGGTGGCAGCAGCCTTCAGCGGCGCCGGCCGAGGCGAAGAGGCGCAAGCGCCAAACGAAGCGGACAGCGATCAACGCCCGCAAAGCAACACCCCCATCATCGACGACCCGGAGCAGCGAAAGGAAACGCTGTTGACGAAAATCGACTGGTCGCACACATCGCTGGCTTCAACTGAATTGGAGCACATGAAAGAATTCATCGCCAGCTGGCATTCATTGTTCGCATTATCAGATCGGGAACTAAGTTCAACGGAGGTGATCGAGCATACAATCGATGTCGGCTCGCATCCGCCGGTCAAACAGCCGCCCCGGCCCCTGCCATTCGCAATGCGCACGGTGGTCGCAGACATGATTCAGGACTACTTGGACCGAGGCGTAATCCGCCCGTCGAAAAGTCCGTTCAGCAGCCCGATCGTCCTAGTTCGCAAAAAGGACGGAAAGTTGCGCTTCTGCGTCGATTATCGACGACTCAACTCGATCACGGTAAAGGACGCTTATGCACTACCGCGCATCGAAAGCATCTTCCAGAGTCTGCACGGCGTTAAGTACGCCACTTGTCTCGATTTGGCATCCGGCTACTGGCAGATCGCAATGGCACCCGAGTCGATCGAGAAGACTGCGTTTGCTACGCATGTCGGTCATTTCGAGTTCCTAGTCATGCCTTTCGGCCTGACGAATGCGGTCGCCACATTTCAACGCTTCATGGAACATGTCCTCGCGGGGATTAACTGGACGTTCGTACACGTCTACCTCGACGACGTATTAATCGTGTCGAGCTCACTCGAAGAGCACCTGAGACATCTTCGTCTTGTCTTCGAACGCCTGGCTAAGGCGGGTATCAAATTGCAACCGGCCAAATGCAAATTCGCATCGCAACGCATCGAATATCTCGGTCATATCATTACGGATCAAGGGATTCTACCAGACCCTAAAAAGATTGATAAGGTGCTCAGCTATCCGCTCCCGAAGGACGCGTCGGGATTACGTTGCTTTCTCGGTCTGGCTTGCTACTACCAGCGCTTCATCTGCGGGTACAGTCGCATGGCTGCCCCTTTGTTCGACATGCTCAAAAAGGACCACACGTTTGAGTGGACGCCTGAGCGCATCGCCGCCTTCGAAACCGTTCGCACCGCGTTATGCACAGAGCCAGTGTTGGCTTACCCAGACTTCAAAGCAGCTGGCGACGGCACGCGCCCGTTCATACTGTACACTGACGCGAGTAAAGTGGGATTGTCTGCCATCTTGAGCCAAAAAGGTGGCGACGGCAAGATCCACCCCATCGCCTACGCATGCCGCCGCTGCTCACCGGCCGAGCAGAATTACTGCGCGACTGATTTAGAGGCCGCCGCGCTGGTTTTCGGGGTCAAGCGGTTCGATACATATGTCCGCTGCTATCCTCTATCGGTCTATACCGATCATAGCGCGTTGCAAGCGCTAATGACCGCCAAAGATCCGTCTGCGCGCATGATCCGTTGGCGCATAGCGCTACAAGAGTACGATCTCGTCATCCGCTATCGCGCCGGGCGGATCAACACCAACGCGGACTCGCTGAGCCGCATGTTCGCGGACGAGGCAGGAGTGGAGCCCACGGTGGCCGCGGCCGCAGCCGAGTCGCAGGGGACGAAAGGGCTTGATCGCGAGCCGGTCTCCCGCGTCGATCTGGCGCACAACCGGCTGACGAAAATGCAGCGGGCCGACCCAGACTACAAGCCCATCTGGGAGTTCATTGAATCCGGCGCCCTCCCGGACGACGATAAGCAAGCGCGCAAAATCGCGCTACAATCACATGCGTTCGTAGTGCAAGACGGGTTGCTCCATTTCGTTGAAAATGGGAAGAACCATCGGCTTCGTCTAGCCGTCCCGCAAAGCGAACGAGAAGCCCTGGTGCACGAAAATCACGGCACTGGCCACCTAGGCGAGGAGAAGGTCTTTGGCCTGCTCGCCCAGACTTTCTGGTGGCCCCACATGCGCGCCGATGTCGGTCGGTGGTGTCGCGCCTGCCTAATCTGCGCCTCTGCGCGCATCGGGCCCCACTATCGAGCCCCGCTCAAGCCGATCCCCGTTGGTGGCCCGTTCGAACGGGTTGGGGTGGACGTGTTGTCGTTACCGCCCACGGCGAGGGGAAACAGCAAGGTAGTTGTGTTCATTGACTATCTCACAAAGTGGGTGGAATGCGTCCCGACGGCGGACGAAACGGCCGACACAATCGCAAGACTATTCATCGAACACGTGGTTTGTCGACACGGTTGCCCAAACGAGCTCCTGTCCGACAGAGGCCCGGCCTTCATGTCTAACTTGCTGGCCGAGGTCCTCAAGCAGTGCCGCGTAAAGAAACTGAACACGTCTGGCTGGAACCCCCGGTGCAACGGCGAGACAGAGCGTATGAACCGCACGCTCATCGCCATGCTCAAAAAGACGTGCGCCGAAACAACGCTCGATTGGGACGATCAGTTGCCATTCGTAGTGTTCATGTATCACAATGTTGAGCAAGCATCGACGCAGGCGACCCCGTTCGCATTACTATTCGGTCGCACGTGTCGCATGCCGACGTCTACGGCTCTCCACTACCGTCGCCCCCGGTATCAGCTAGAACCGGGAACATACGCTGAGCAACTACAGCAGCACATGGCGGAGTCGTGGGAAGTAGCAAGGGGGTTCGTCGAACGCGCGCAGCAGCGGCAAAAGCTGCACTATGACAAGAATAGCCGAAGTCGCCGCTACCAAGTGGGCGATAGGGCATTTGTGCACATGCCGCTCGAAACCCTGGATAAGGACCGGAAGCTTAGCCGTCCCAACTACGGGCCTTATAAAATCACCGCCATTAGCGACACTAACGCCGACTTGCAACTCGTTGATGATGACGAAGTTCGCCTCAGTGTAGCCCTCGACCGATTGCGGCCGTGCTATAAGGAGGTTCCGAATATCTCCTATACCGGTCGTTCGAAGCGCCGGTATGTGCGCCGCCAGCGTAAGGAGGCGCGCGCCGTGGGCGACGGAAGGGGACAATCGCGCGAGCGCGAGCCGGCTGCGGACCAAGAGCAGCATCCCTACAACTTACGGTCGCGCCAGAAATAAAGGGATTAGCGCGCGCAAGTGTACATACGTCTCGTTCGATTAGTCGAGATCTTCTCCTCAGTGAATATCCTTCACATCTTCCGTTGCTTCATCACTTCATAGCTTCGCAGAGCTAGCCATTCACGTTGTTTCTCATTTGTCGCCGTCGCTGTACAGAATGCCACGACCGGATGAAGGGCTGGACACGTCGTTAAGGCCCGATATCCCTACTACGCCTCCGCCGGACGAACTGTCTGCCTCAGAGGGCGACTCGCCGCGTACGCCACGCCGTAGTCACCTTGCTTACCGTGACCGTTCCCCGTCACCTCGTCCTTCGTCGCCTCGTGTGGAGCGCTCCGCCGCCGATGCCGATGGATGGGTCTAATGTTGAGTAGGCTGGTTAAGCCTTCGCCGAGGGGGGGACCTGTGAAACATATTTTGCGCTCTTTCTCCTGTCTACCGTACTTATTCGTCATGTGAATATTGCGCAATACTGCCGTGCGGAAGCGCGTGATATGCCTGTAGAGGTCAGTTGATGTGTGTGCGTGCCTTGTGTGTGGCGGGGCTATTCATTGTGTCTCGTGTAATAACGTGCTTGTTTCGGCGCCTTGGATAAAGAGTCCCTTAAAGCCCGAGTACAGCGTTACATTAGTGTTAAACTTTCGAAACTGATATCAAATTTTATCACAGAAGTTCCGCTTCAAAAAATGAGAAAAATATGAATATAAGCTTATATTCATAAAAGGTGTTTAAGTTGAAGAGTTATGCAAGAGAGAAAAGTAGAATTCTCGAACTTTTTGATTTCTTCGGTAAAAATTTGATCATATTTGGTAAGACAGTGTAACACTAGGATTAAAGCTCTTGCTTTGGACTATCTAATGGCATCATAAAGGTTATCAAACGATAACCATGTTCGGATCGCAAATAGAGCCCGAAGGCGGTATATGCCATGTTTACCGCATAGGACATAGCGTGTATCAGCAAAGATCATCGTAAATAATTATTTTTATGCCGGGCCAACAGAAATCGCGCCATTTGTATAACTGTTGGAAAGAATGAAAAAGATAGAGAAAAAATACGAACGCGAAGGCACATAAATATTTGCTACGTGCGGGGGGGGGGGGTTCAAATGAAAACAGCAATTTCTCAATACCGCAGTCTACTGCGCAGCCTATTGCGAAATTATTGTTTTCATTTGATCCCTTCCCCCGTAGAAAATTTCGTAGCGCTTTTTGGCTTCGTAGTAGTGCAGATGTAGCCTCACAGTTGTGGATGGTATCATAGGTATGGGGAGGGGTTATTAGATTCTCTTTTGTGTCTTCTGCGATATTGGCCTCAGCGAATAATACCATCGTATGATCTTCGGCGTTATAAAACATAAGATCATCGGTACACTCATGCTTCTCTGCTTCTTCGGAAGTCATATACTGACCATCTATATTAGGACTTGCGACCGCCTTGGGATCATTTAATCACTCTGTTTGTTGTTCATGCATCCGTCGCGCTTTAAGTCTGAAATAGATTTTTTATGCGCTCAAGAGCTCATAGGGCAGAAATTAGCACTGCCTTGTCTCTGGCAGAAGTTCTTTTTTCATTTATTTCGCCAATTGTTTGACATTTCCGCTTCTTTTTATATCACGATTGAATGCGGGATCTCATTAGCCTCTCTGCTTGACAAAAAAACTTGTTTCTTTTTTGTTCTTGCGTCATCGCCCAACCTTGCATCAGCTACATGCATGTTGACCTTCAAGTAGTTTTGATCATTGACGATTTCTTCAACAGGCTCAACAATTTCAACGTATTCGATTTACGTTATTGTCAGCAATACTTACTTGGAAGCTGTGTAAGGCAAAATCACGCATAGTTTTGTGCACAATTGCAAATTTGTGCTTTCTAGTGATGATATGACACTACAAGTAGCCCAGTTTAGAAAACTGCCTCACGTAGTTAGCTTCATAGCAATCACACTAATTATGCTTCTTTTCATTCTGCAGGATGTCTTCATCATCGTTAATTAATTCTGTGGCAGACGTAGAGTCATTCTATCATTTGTTTGCTGTTTTTCATTTATCTTCTTATCCTTGCAGTTTTGTTTGCACCATTTAGATGATCATTTGAGATTCATCTTGTTACAATGTGGCAAGCGCGGTGCAAGGAACTCCATTCAAGGGGTTCCGTCTCGTACAGATATGAATCGTCAACCAAAACTAGCAATTCCGCACAGCTTTCCTTTTCCATCCAAGTACAAGAGAACGTGAAAACAGTAACACGTCTTTTTGAAAATACCGAGAACTGAAAGGGAAAGCAAAATTTCACAATATGTTTCCATACTCTTGTTGAGTCCTGTAACTATTTGATAGGAAATCATAAATGACTGAAACACGATATTCAACCATTTTATCTCTAGTTAAGTGGTTCAGCTTTCGTGAATTAGGTCCCAAGAATGAATCTGATAGTGCTTTATCATCAGGTTAGTCGATTGAAACTCTTTGAATCTGAATTATGCAGAAAGTTCAAAGAAGTAACAGGAAAAGTTGCAAACTTAGGAACGGAGCCGAGGAATCTGTCAATTTATTAAAAAACATTTTGGTAAAAAAATGTATTGAAGTGGACGCTTTAGCCACTCAATTGTATAAGAGTTTCGTCGGTATTCTTGCGCCAACATTTTCGTCCAGTTATTCCTTTAATCTTACCCACCTTTGAGTATACATTACAATCTGATCGACTTTCAGTTGAAATCGTCATCAGTCTTCAGGTGAAAGAAATGAAAAACACTTCTGTGTTTGCCGACCCTCATCCAGAGTCGGCAATGTGGATCGGAATATTGTACGCCGTCTATGCTTCTATTGGCATTCCAGCCAATTTACTCGTTCTCGTGCTGTCCGTGACAAAAAATGTGCGTGTTCACCCCGTCAACATCTGTATATTCAGCATCGCTTTTGCTGACTTCATGGTTCTCGTTTCGTGTCTCTCGCAGACGCTTTGGGCGCTAACGCAGGATATTTGGGTATGTAAAGTGGGTGGAGTAGGTATATACGTATTCTATGTGATGAGCATGACTTTGCCATCGTGTCTAGCGCTATGTCGCTATGTTGGTCTAGTGCGAGAAACGCAAGAACTGCATCCAGTGTTGAGACCGTTGAAAAGAAGAAGAGGAATTCTTGTACTGAATGGGATGTACTGGACATACGGTCTCTTGTTCAACCTTCCATTTATCGTGACCGATCGTATGGGATTAGATGCGATGGGTTGCTGCGGTGTAGTTGAAATCGGTTCTGTTCTTCTATGGGCTTATTACTTGGTATTCATCTGTGGTGTAATGTTCTGCGGATATATAACCACGTTCATCTTCTACCGTAAACTCTCCGCATGGGTTCAAGAGACTAGCTCGATGATGACTGCTACATTTTATACGAACGAGACTTTAGCCCTGACGCGCAGTATAATGCGAATGATTCGATGGCTATTGTTCCTTCCGATCGCCTTTTATTATCCAGCTTTAGTCGTTGAAATGGCTCTGCGCATTTCCCCAAATCTTGTCAGTTTTTTCACAGCGCGTATGTTCATGATAACCGTTCCTTTACCCCATGTTATTGATCCGTTTGTCACTATTTTCTTTGTGAAATGCTATCATACTACACTGGCTGAGTGGATTGATAGGGGTCGTCTGTTTTTTAAGCGTTCCGAGACTCCCAGTCATGATATTCATACTATCAAGCCGTAGTCAAATGTGTCCATATGAACGCATTAGGGTGTTGAACAAGTCAGCTTCATTTCTTCATGCTTTTGTCATCTCCATTTTTTCATACGCTTCCGTTCTTTATCTATTTTGTCCGATTACAAAGCGACAAGCGTTTAAATGAAGAAAAAAGTTCTATGCGTGGTTGATAGAAGGACAGATATTAAAACGACCGAAGAAGGAATGTTGCTGTATTACTGACACGTCTCAATATACGATTGAATGGTGAAAATATGTCAGTGAGATATGTTGCAGCCTAAAATGAACGTGCATTATCCGCTTGAAGATGTTGCGATTGGTTCTAGATTTGAGTGTCTAATCCAAGTTCTCGCTTGGAATAAACCCCTATAAAAACATTTTCAAGCTGCTTCGTCTTTATACATGTGAAACATAGTTGAAAATAATTACTGGATTCGTTTTGGTGTAAACTCTATTTTTCACTCGTTCATCAAGCTTGATTGATTTTCAAATGACTTGCTACGAAAGCTATAAAAGGTATGTTAAAAGATTTCGAGAGATATTAAAAGGGCTTCTGCTTGTACCATACACCCCCTGCTTCTGATCCACTCTTCCGGTATACGACTGCATTAATAGAGATCTACTGATGAATTAATCAGTTCAATGAGCAAGCGATTCACATAAATCGTGCAATCATAGCCTTCAAGGTCGCAATTAGGAATTGTTTATGTGCGACAACTCGTACAATCACCAGGAAAGGAAGTTAGTTTGTACTTCAAAAGCTACGCTTCTGGCTTGTAAAGTGAGAGCACTGATAGAACAACTGTGCCAATAGAAGCTTGATAGTGCTCGATGCTTGTGAAAGGTCATTCTTAATCAAGTGGGCATTTCTTTACTGGATGACGCAGGATGGCTATAACAAGAACGGCTGTCGATCTCCCAGTCGAACGGCGTGTCATCGGTCACGTTGGGCGGGACACAGTCGGCGAGCAGTTGAGTTAATAGCGCGTAGTCGAGCCCGGCGTCGAAACTGACTGAGTTGAGGTACTCGGCGAAGTGGACGAGCAGTGGTGCCTGTTGGCACAGCACTCCGAGCGGTGTGTTCATCTTGCTGTGATACACATCGTCGCTCTCCTTCAAGGCCTTCCAAGGCAACTCGCCCGTCACTAACTCGACCAACGTATAAAAGAGGCCCCACATGTCGTCGACGGGTCCCTGCTCTTCGCGTCTGTGCACGCGCAGCGACACGTAGCGCATAGTGCCGCGGAAGCCGGCGTAGGGACGTGCGCGGCGCAAGCCGCCAGTTTCGTTGACGATCTGCCGCACCATGCCGAAGTCGATGACATACAGCGTACGGTGTTGACTGGCTGACGCGCCGATGCACATGTTCGACGGTTTGATATCGCTGAAAAAAGTTGTTGACTGCGCAGTGGCGAGCGAGGCTGGGGTGACCGATGTATGAAGCCGATTTGGTGCAACTGACGCAGGGCGTCGACCGCCTGCTGACCGATGCGGAAGGCGGTAGCGGCGCCGAATCGACGATTGGGCTGCTTGCGCCTCAGTTCTGACAGGCTCTTGCCGAGCAGCTCCATGACGATGTAGCTGACCGTTCCGACCCGTCCGCTGGCCAGTATCCTGGGGAAGTGGGGTTGGTCGCGCAGTTTGCACAGGGTCACCTGCTCGAGGATCATTCGGCGCGATTCGCTGGTGGCCGGTTCGGCCTTGATGGCGACTTCGACGTTGCGTTTCAGATCGAGCGCCCTGCCGAGACGAAAAGAGTACTATTTTCAGTGAAATATAGTATATTTTTCAACCATTCGCTCATAGCGTTCAACAAAACATCTGACAGCTCTAAGTCAACAAACATAACAATTCAACCAACGGTTCAACAAAGACTCATTGTCTGTTAGCGACAATCTCAAACCACTGCCTCAGGGCGTCGCCGATGACGGCCGGAAGGGCATTGATGCGTTTGAGTATAACGTAGAAGGGAAAGGGGAAGAAGTCCATGTAGGAGAGGATCTGAGGGACGCCGGTGGGGCCGAAGACGGGGATCTTAATGTCGACGATGGAGTCCTTGTGCTCGGGGTTGTCGACGACGACGAAGACGACGAAAATGCGTGCGGCGTTGACCGCTTGCACGGCGCGTCTCGCCTTGTCCATTCCGTCCGCAAACAGGCCGCGCCCGTCCGAAACGATCACCAGCAACTGAGCGGGTACGTCGCTTCCTGTCGGCGTCGGCTGTCGTCCAAAGTAGCCCACGCCGAACGACAACAGCTGCAAACATAAAAGCGATGCATCGATGATAGCTCACTTCAAAAAACTGCTTATGCGTGTGTTGCAATCTTATTGTTGGAAGAAGATCGCTAACAGCGAGTTGACTTCTTCAGCTTACCAACGCCAGGGTGAGCAATACAAAGAGGGAAAGGAGAAGGCGGGTAATAAAACGGAGACGGTACTCTGGAAGCGAAGGAGCGACCGCTCTAGACGAGGGGCAGAATACAAAGTGAACTCAGACCACCTGCTGGAATGCGCGTGCTCAAAGTGAGACAATGGGCCGGTTTCATATCGCGTACTTTAATTAAAGTCGTACTTAACGCAATGATAAAGGATAGGCCTTAAGTACGACTTTAGCTAAGGTACGCGATATGAAACCCACCCAATGCGTACAATAGCGCGCTTAGTGCTTGGTTAGCAACCCAAATGATCACTCTTGTTGATTATGATCGGAGAGCACGTACCTGGCAAATGTCGGTCTTGGTCTGTTGGAATGTCAGTCGCGAGACGACTTTCGCACCGCCCTCGTCGCCAAAGTGATCGTCGAATCCGTGCAACAACTCGATCGATTCGCCAAACTTGCAAACGCCCAGGCGCCCAGACTCCAAATGTCGCAGCGCCGCTTCGAGCAGTGAGACGCTCTCCAAGGTCAGCTGCAAATGCTTCGGGTCAGCGGCGCGACCAAATAGCTCACAAAGTCCGTACCTCTCTCGTCTTGTTGTCGGCCATACTGCTCGAATCGTCGACGGCGATCAGAATCTGATACTCCCTCGACGCCTTCTTCGTTCGACGTAGCCAGATCTTATCCTTGCGGAAGTTGCTCGCAACGTACGGAATCAATCGTCGCATGTTCAGTCGCTTGCCGGTACGGTAGTCTCCTCTGAATTACAAACGTTTGCACCAATCATCCAAGGCCATTCGCAAATTCGGTTGGACTTTGTCTCATCACAGGTTACCCAAGCCATTTTTAGCGCGCATATTAGTTACCGTATTCATCAATGTCCGGGCAATTGAAAATATAGCTGCTATATTAATAATGGTAGTAATATTAGGACAGCAAAAAGATTACTTATCTTGACCCGAGTTATTATGATCCCAGATTGCACGAACTCGAAAACAAACCCGCTTCGAGGAGTTTCATCAAAGTCACTCGAGTTCGCCGCATTCATAGATAAATAGGAATGCAATAAGAAGAGGTGGACGTACTCGAGCTTTGAAGCCTGCGTGGGCTCGAGAATGAGACGGAGATTTTCAGTGAGCTCGGCCGCGAGGGCGTGAGTAGCATTGCTCAGTCGATTCCAATGTCGTCGATGAACATCCATGTCGCCGCTGTTGCGATCGTCCTTCACAGAGAACAGCGCCGCATCTAACTGCGCGTCGTCGAGCGCCGTCGTCGCCTACAACCGTTCATGTTCAGCACTCATTGGATGTATTAATCCTACTCGGAGTGAATGGAAATGTTACACCGTGCAATCGCAGTGATCGACTAAGATTCATTTGATAAATCGCACGATTTCTTATTCCCCGCCGAGCGGTTGTGTTTCGATCGCTCTCTTGCATTAGTAGATAGTTAGGACATTGGTCGCTGAATAAGCACACCCCTTGGAGCCCCAAAAGCACCGACACCGACCCTTGATACCTTAGAGAGAACCGAAAATACAATAGTAAACGTACGTGTTCGTAGAAGTCGAGCACCGTATGGATAGTCGACTTGTCGGAGACGGGCCGAGCGGGTCCGGCGGCCGACTGATCGCCGCCGTCGTCGTTATCCATCGCGTCGACGATTTCGGCGGCCGGTGTAATTTCGTTATGCGAAATGGCGGCAGCGGCTCGCTCGGCGCTATCGGGCTCCTTTTGGTCTTCGTCATCGGCGACGTTTCGTTCGTCGTCGCCGGCGGCGTCCGCGTCGTCCAACTGATCCATTTGAACGGCGCTCTCTTTGGCCTCTTCGAGAGTGGCCGCGTCGACCACTTGCTGCTCTTCGCGCTCGGCGCCGATGTTCGGCTCGTGGGCGTAAAGGTCCGACTTGACGGGACCTTCGTCCGGCCGCTCGCTTTCTTTTTCATCCATTTTCTCCACATTCGACCGTTCGAATTTTTCCGTCTTATCGCCGAGCGTCTTCTTCTCGCGCTGCTCGGTGTTCGGTCGCTTGCGGGGCTGCTGATTCGAGCGACTGTCGCGCGTCTCTTTCGCCCGCTGCGCTGTCGCATTGTCGGCGTTCGCCTCGGCCGTCTTGTCGCGATTAACATCGCCGTCCCCTTGCGACTGTTCGTCCATCGGCTGCTGCTCGTCGTTGGGCATCGACTGATCGTGATTGGATTCCGAGGCGACTTGTTCGCTCTTTTCCGAATGTCCCAATCCGGTGTCGCTGGCGGCCGCCGCTGACGTCTCGGCAGTATCGTCCACTTTGGCGTCGGTCTCTTCGGTGTTCTCCTCCTCCAGCTGATTTTCGTCGTCCGGTACGCCTTCGGCGCGCTCCTCGCTCTCGCCGTCTTCGCCTTCTTCGTCGCCTTCTTCCTGCATCCCTTCTTCAGCATTGGCGGCATTGTCCCCTTCGTCTTCTTCGTCCTCGTTCATCTGCGCATCGCGAAGATCGATATTTTCCATTGCGTCCTCTTCTTTCGGTTCTTCTTCCTCGCCGTTTTCGTCGTTTCCCTCCTGATCGTCGCCCGCCTCGACTTCATCGGCGGCTTCCATATTGCTGTCGGCGCCATTTTGCTGTTCGTCATTGCGTTCGGCGTCTTTGGCGCCGAGCTCGTCTTGCTTTTCTTGCGCGCCTGAAGAAGGTAAGAGAAATTAGCGGCCAAGGAACACAACGCATTCACCTTTATTGTCATCGTCGGTCGAGGGTTGTTCGTTTTGCTCCTCCTCCTTGTCCCAGAGGTTGGGATCGAGCTGATCTTCTTGACTGTCGTCGGCATCGCCGACCTGCCAGTCGGGCTGAGGCTGCTCTTCCTCATCCGAGCCGCTATCCGAGTTTTCGTCTTCGTCTATAAACGTACGCCGACACCTCCTTCAAGCTCTTACACTAAGTTCATTCAACCTACCCTCGNCACGTTGTCGCAAGCCGACTGAATGTCTTTGAGGGCGCCCACCTCGGGCCATTGCTCGGCCAGCTGCACGCTCGCCTTCTTCAGATTCGCCACCAACTCGCAGCAATGCGCGAGCCGCGCCGCGTCGTTTTCGGCGTACACATTTACCGCTCCGGATGACGTCTCCTCCGTCCTCTCCGTTTTCGCCGCCAACTCCACCAACTTCCCCAAGTGATCCGCTAAATGACGTAGGATATAATAAAATCAAGGGAAACGAATACAAGGTCGATATACCGTAATGCGACGAATCGGTGTCAATCAAACCGTGAGCACCGCGCAGCGCGTTCGTCAACCAGACGGCCACGGGGTATGAAGTCGGACAGCGCGTCGACTTTCCCACAAGCACATCCAGCACTGCGCAGAGATCGCCGGAGTTCAGATTCGGATCGGGTTCAGAGAACGACGACTGCTGATCGTCGTCTTGCTCGGCCTGGGCGAAGTCGGGAAACTGGGCGAGCATTTCGATCTGCAAGCGAGTGTGTCGGTAATAATAATAATAAGAGTATCGCAATTCGACGAACCTCGTCATCGTCCAGCGGGTCGCCGTCGGCGTTCTTGGCGCGCGACCGGTATTCGAACATTTTCTCCCTCTTCGCCATGCTGTTTGTATGCCAGACCGACCAAGTTCGCTTCAACCAATCAATCGCGCTCAAGCTGTGACCGTTGGTCAGAGCGCGTAGAGCCACCAGCATTTGGTGTTTGTTGGGAAGGGGTGACGTCTCGTGCAGCGCCCATTTTACAAATTCATCTGACCACTCTTTAGCCGATGGATCCAACAACTGTAAACACCGGAATGCAATATTCTCTGTTCTTCACAGAAGCGAAGGCATTTCGTACCGTAACAGATGGAGCGAGCAATTCGGTTCTTTTCGTTCGACACACCATCTCCGCGTCGAGCGCCGATGCCAAGCCGTAAACGCCGGCTAGCGTGCAATTCAGCGCCATTACGTACGGCATAGTGATATCGGGGTAACCGTTGAATTCGACTGTCAGCGTCTGAAAGTAAAGGTTCGAGATGTGCGTTGACTATTGAGTGTTATCGGCGAGTGGGAGAACCTTCAGGATCAATTCGGCCGACTTGGACCAGGCGTAAAGTTTCGCGGCGTCGGCCTGCAAGCTGGCATCGGCGCGTGATTTCAGCGGACGCTTGTCGATCGGATCGCCGAGCGCCGCGTCGGTCATCGCCGAAAAACTCGCCAATTCCGTCGTCAATCTTTCGAACTGAAGAGGATCGCTAGTCAACAACAATGAACTGCAGCAAAGACTGCGAACCGATAGAAGCGTCGGTCTGACGCCGATGACGTCCAGCGAGCGATCTTCCAGGCGCTCTTCGATCGCCGATCGCTCGGTCCAAAGCGCGCGAAGCAGGGGGTGTGAATGGTCTTTCATCTGTCCATCTCTGTGTGTTTCCAGAGTGGTGCCTGTGGTGACCAAGAAGTAGCGGTTGAGGATTGTTATTTGATCGTTTATCATCATCAACTGCAAAAGAGCGCCGTCATTTAATGCTGCGATACTGTATAGAAATAAAATACTTTTCTCTCGAGCAACAATCGTCGCTCGCGCGCCTTGACGACGGGATCGAGCATACGTCGGGGTGGAGTCGTCTGCTTCAACAGCACTAAGCCCAAACTGATCATCGTGGCGAACAACTGATTGCCATCTTCTATAAAACTGAGAGATGATCGCATCCGGCAACTTGCAACTGTCATACCTTCCATTTTAACCAAATGCGACAGCAGAACATCCTTCTCACCGCCAACGATGGCTTCGTCGATCAAACGACGCGCATAAGTCCATAGTTCCTGACTAAACGGCAAGGAGACGGTAAAATCAAGATGGCGACATTCGCATACCGCAGCGAGCTGGAGAGATTGAGAAAGTCGATGCCAGCGGACCAGACGACGGCCGCCAATTGTTGCAATTGGCGAGCGAAGGCGCCGATCGCCGACAAAGGCAGTCGCGCCAACGAGACTTCGAAATGCAGCGGGGCCCAGATGACAGTGACCATTTCGGTAATAACTGGCAGCCAGAGCAGATGAATATTCTGTAAGGATTAAGAATGAGATCAAAAGGCAATCAGGTAATTTGACCACCCACCTTTAACTGTCGATCATTCAAAGTGTCCAGACTCTGTACGCACTCGCTCGAGTTGAACCACGACAAACGGAGAGAGATGTCGCCAAATTGCGCCCAGTCGACCGTCTTGGCCAGCACCAGCGAGCAGGGAATCGTCGATTGCATACGCAGCACGTATTGCGCCAACTGCTCGCCGACCGGCTTGTCCCACACCAGCGCGCATGTCAACTGTCGTGCCACGTAGAGCGCCGATTCGGTTATCGACGACGTCCGGTCGACGACTGGACTCTCATTCGCCTCGCCCGCATCCAACGGTTCGATATCCGCAAAAGATCCTTAAAACAGCCACCGTCAAGATCAACGTCTCGCATTGATCATCAATTACCGCTATTCAGCTGCTGCCACAAATGCTGGCGCTGCAATTCCGACGAATTGCTCTTGTTCAGCTCTTCCACTCGACTCCACACTTTTGCAACGGCGTCGACCGCCTCCACCGAACTGTACGGTCGAACCATAGTCAATCGCTTGTATACTTCCAGGAAGTTCATCTCGGCGCGTTCATCCACGGACCACTCTTGCGAAATCAGTCCGATCGCTCGTCGCAGTTGAGAAAAACCGCTGAAATATCCTTCCATTCCGCTTTTCATTCCAGTGGGCAATAGTGAAAATTAAAAATTGGGCAAACGATAGAGTACACTACAGTGCTCCTTTATATCTGCAGGAGGGAGAAAGTAATTACCCGTGTCCAGTGAGGAATGAGCTCTGCATCATCTGCCAAGCGAGCTGAGCGGGCGCAGTGCCCGTTTGAGAGGACAGCTTTTCGTTCACAGTTCGCATGAATAGCAGCAGATCCCACATTCCGACAATCGTCTGAAGAATAAATGGGCATCAGATGTCATCAACGGCGTCTATCAGTCGATCGTTACCGCTTGAGTGAGTGCAATATCGCCGCCAATCTCGGCCGACGTCATCACCTCTCGTACCGCCGCAACAAAGTCAGCCAGGAACTTGAGAGCCGGTGAAGGAAGCGCGCTTTCTCCGATACGCTCTAGAAACCGCCGCTTCAGTATGCGCGTTCGCACTCGCAGTCAGCTTACTTTTAAGGAAACGATCGGTGAAGTAGGCGGCCGACTCTTTCTCCGTTGGAATCTGGGCGATGAGGAAGGCGAAAATGCGATGCAGGCATAAATGAATGACTCTGAAAACAAAGCGTCACTTAAACGCAATAGGTGCGCGAACGAAAAGCGTACGAGTCTGTGATTTGCTGCTGATCGGTGGTATCCAACGAAGCGCCGCCGAGATCTACAAAGCCGTAGAAGCGACTGTCGAAGGGCATTTGTCGACGACTCTTCGACAACGATTCGTGCAGCGTTGAACCCACCGAATTCGCCAAATTAATCAAGCCGGCCGTCAAATCATCGGACAATGCTAAACGGAATTAATTAATTGGTATATGAGTGAAAATATTAACAAACTTTGTTGTGTATTTTCCAGAATAAGGGAAGTGCGCTTGGTGACATTGGAAGCGGACGCGGAGAGAATGGCGAAGAGAAGCGCGCTCAGCGTCGACGACTGATCGACGCACTGCATGCTCCACGCTTCCGACAACCATTGCAGCTGAGTGCCCGACTGTTTCGTTGCCAACTCGACGATGGATGGCGCCGCCAAGTAAAGCTCCAGCGTCGTCTAAAACAATAAAAAATACTCGCCATCCAACCGCGATCCGCCATCCACGACCCACCTTTGTTGGCACGTCGTCGATTGGCCGTCCGAAGACCGGACTGAGCAGTGCGCTCGACACTTGACCGTCGTCAACGACAAAGGCGCCTTCGAGAAGCGAGTACGGACTCAGCACGTTACAGCCGTCCAGTAGGGTGGCGTCGAACAGCGCCTTCAGCTGCTTAGCCGACGCCGCATCCGAAACGCCCATCAACGCCGTCACATCGCAGACATCTTGGTCGGACGACGTCCAACTGTCTTCGTCGAGCAGACAGATCTCGACGGCGCGGTTCCGCATGGCGCGCGAGATGGGACCGTGGCGTGGATTCATGGTGAAAAAGACGCTGAAATCATTTGGAAAATATGACGTCAAGCACAATTCGAAAGAGACTATAACGCCAATCGAGCAACATACCGGAAGTTGGGATGCGCCGTGTAAGTAGCGATCTGACCATCGGGACCGGCGCCCTTTTCGCTTAGCGTCAATTCGCCGTTCGGCTCCAACGCTGAATTCAAACGATCGAGAACCGCCGCGCTGAAAATTGCTCGTCGATTTGGTGAAATATACACTTTAGAAAGGTCAATCCACCTGCAGCAATTCACGTTTTCCACCAGCAGCCAATGGCCGTCGATAAAGGCGTCCAAAAACGGACTGTTCACCCATTCGAATCGCAGTCGACTGTCGCTCAGTTTTTCGATCATCGCCTGCACTTTTGGCTTGGCGTCTAAATGATTAGCGATCATTGTTAGTCTGCGATTTACGTAACTGAAATGCAATACCCGAATTCGAACAAGCCTCGACGGCCGTTTCCATAACAGCGCGCAGTTGTTGCAAACTTTCCGCCGATTGAACTGTCTCCAGAAAATCTGCTGATTCGCCGATCAACGCCAAAATGTCAGTGCATTCGGCTTTCGCTTTGTTCAGGTCTGTCTCGTTGGAAAGCTAAAGAGGAAATATAACGCGCGTCGAGAGAGGAACGAATGAGCGCAATATGGAGTGAATAAAAACGTCGAGTGGATGCACCGACCTGTTCGAAAGTGCCGAGCAATTCGAGGGCGTCGGTGTCGGAGGTGAGGTGGAAAGTGTTGAGCGATTGGCCGCAGAGAGCGGCGAGCGATCGCACGAGCGTCGACTTGCCGACGGCCGAATGTCCGACGATGATGGAGAGCCAGTTCATGTGGACGCAAGTAGCCAATCGCTCCAAGTGGCGCAAATTCGTGCGCAACAGACGGGCGTCGAGCCGTTGTGGGTCGACCACCGTCGACAGTAAGGCGCGTCGATTAAGCGCTACACTGCCGATGCGCACTGTCTTTGGTGTCAACCACAACGACGGACAGTCCGACGGTGGCCGCGCACCGAATACGTCGCTGTACAGTTCGGTCATCTGAAAACAGTCGATTTCCTCCTCAACTTACACAAAAAAGAATAAGAAAATACCTTTTCTCTGTCCGCCTTCGTGCGCATTCGACTTCGGTACAAGACGTCGAAAGCGGCGCCGGGATGCAGTGACTAAAGAAATCGTATTCATTGAAGATATGAAGAAGAAAAATTACCCGAGACTGCGCCACAAGGTCCACCCATCGCAGCATATCGCGCAAGTTGAACTCCCACGGAGCGCTCACGTCGGCAAACTCACTGGAGCCGATAGCGGCATTGAGCTTCTCGTTGAATGCGACCATTTGGTGCAAGTGCTCTTCGGCGACGCGTCCGGCGTATACTTCGATCAAAATCGCCAACTCATCGTGCGATGTCATTGGCTCGGTGTACACCTACAAGCTGCCGTGTATGACAAATCACATGAAGCAATCCGACTAGTTAAAATGCGTACGACAGAGAAGCGGTTGATGAACGATTTCGGTAGACCGCGACGATTGCCGCCCTGCTTGAACGGATTCTGACAGGCGAAGAAGCGAGTGCCGCTGTCGCCGATGTGGAACGTCCGGCCCAGTTCCGGCAAGAACACGGCGCCGCGATGGTCGAGACACGCGTTCAGTCCTTCCAGCACCGATTGACTCGCCAAATTCATCTGCAAAACGCCAACCAATCCATTTAACCAAAGCCACCTCCTGTCTCAAACACCAACTTCGTCCAGAAGTACCCAATCGCCCTGCTTCATCGCCTTCAGCAACGGTCCGTCATTCCAAGCGAAAGTCTGGTCGCCGTTGGCATTAGTCGTCGGCAGATCTGATCCGAACAGATCGCTCAAATCCTGAAAATATCGTAGAAAATTGCACGCTAATAAAACAATCATGGGAGGAAGGTAACAACTGACGGTTTGATCACTAAGATTCAGTCGAACCAGTCGATGACCGGACGCCTTGGCCAGCGCAACAACCAGGCTGGACTTGCCCGCTCCGGGCGATCCTTCCATGAGAATCGGCTTGCGAATGCTCATCGCTCTCAGCAGCCGATACAGATTCTCCTTGCAAGTGGGCGCTTGAAAGCTGTACGACGTGGGCGTGGCCGGAGTCAGCCGGCCCATATCGACAGTAAATGGCGCGATGCCAAAACGTCTATCAACGGTCGCCACTCGCAATTCCACGGCGAAGTCGTCCACCGCCAGGCCCATGCGCGAGCAGAGGTGGGCGATGGAAGCGCTGCGAACGGTCTGCGCGCTCAGCGCGCCGATGGACGTGGCGCCGAGCGAGTCGAGCAGAGTGACGCAGGCGCCGTGAACGACAGCGAAGCGAGCGTCCATGACGGTCAGCTGACGACGAGTGCGGTTGAAAAAGTGGGTCCACGCCAGGATGTCGCGAATCGTGAAGGCACATCTGAACATAAACTCTTTTCTGATTTCATCTTTACCACTGATTAGAATAGATCACCTCGTGATTCCTGAGTAACTGGTGCTGAACCATTCGGCAAATTCCACAATCACGTCACCCAGCGTCAGATTTTTCGACAGTTTCCCACCATCGCTCGCGTTTTTCTTGATTATAGCCAGCAAGTCTGATTTAGAGTAGTCGGCCGAGCACCAGATTTCCGTGAATCGATTGCGCAGCGCTTTCGACAGCTGCAAAAGCGTAAGATAATAGTGGACAAAGAACAAATAACGCGTACCTCTTTCTTTCCATAATCGCCTCCCGGATTCATAGTAGCCATGAGCTGGAAGCCCTTCTTCGCGGTGAGCGTTTCGGCACGATCGGCCGTTTCAGTGAGTAGTAGTTGTCGTTCGGGTTCAAGCACGCTGTTGAGTCGTTCGAGCACCGAGTCGGCGGCCAAGGAAATCTCGTCGACCAGAATGGGACAGCCGCGACGCATCGACGACACCAACGGTCCTTCGGTCCACTCGAAGAGGGCGCCCGTCTCGCGTTGACGATCGAGCGGCGCCGGTCGCAAACGACCGAGGAAGTCGGCCGCCTCGGTCATCAGGTGGCAGTTGATGGACAGCAGCGTCTGACCGCCGGCCGCCGACAGCACTTCGCACATCGACGTCTTGCCGCAGCCGGTCTCGCCCACGAGCAGCACCGGCTCGTCGTACAACCAACTCTGTCCGGCGACGACGGCCATTCGCAGAGAGTTGCGCGTCCAGACAATGTGCTCGAAACCCGCGACCTCTTCGGTGATGCTCAGCGGGAGGTAAGGCGAGTCTCGCCCAAACACGCGCTCGCAGTCGACCGGACGCTTGAAGTGCTTCAGCAGCACATCTTTCACGACCTGCTCGTCGGCGGTTCGTCGACATCGACCGCCGAGGAGGAAGAAGCCCTGATCGGCGAGGAACTGGTCCCAGTCGAACAGCCGGCCGCCGGTGTCAATGGAGCACTTCTTGTACCTCTCGCCCCAGCGGAAGAGATCGCGCAGCGTCATGTAGCTCTCTTTGCCGGCGAACACGCCAGCCGTACTGCGATAAACCTAGATGAGAAGGAGAGGAATAACAATTGTCAAAAGTTTCCTTCTAATCTAATGCCAGCTTACCTGGAGATCGTGCATGACCGCAACCATCCGGTGGGCATAGGTGCTCGGCAAAGCGCAGCGTTTGTGGAGGATCACCTCCAACTCGTCCGACGGCAACTCCCCGAAACGCAGCTGCACGAATCGGTTAACGAACGCGCGCGACAGTCGCTTTCGACCGCCGTACAGTCCCGATGGGTTTTGCGTAGCGAGCAGTACGAAGCGCGGATGGGCGCGCACAGTTGTGTTTGTCTCGGTGATGAACAGCTCGCGATTATCGTCGAGCAGCTAAAGCGGACACATCATCATGTTGCACTGTTACATCACGAGCAGCAAATGCTACGCCACTCTTCTCACTGATGAAACCTTTCAAAAATGAGATATCCCTTCACAACATTTTATAGCCTTATACTTAGATAAAGATAGTCTTAACAGTAAGTCTAAGCAATATTATAATTACGAAAACCATTCCCACCCGCCACAGCACTTACTCGATTCAAAGCCTCGAGGACGTCGGGCGGCGCCAGATTGAGCTCGTCCAAAATGACCCAGTAGCCCTTTCTCATCGCTTCAATGAGAGGTCCTGCAAGCGCGCGGTCACATTAGAACACTCGTGAGAGGGGGATTGATCGCCAAAGTGACCTTCGACAAAGACGAGGCGTTGGTTGGAGTCGGCGGCGTAAGAGCCGATGTACTCCTGGAGATCGGTGTGCTCGTGATTGTTGATGCGCACAACGGTGTTGCCGGTCAGACGCGCCATGTGGCGGATGAGCGACGTCTTACCCGCTGACGTCTCTCCTTCGAGGAGCACGGGATGATGTCTAGACGAGGCACGTTTCGTTCGCGTCGTTCATTTAACCCCATGACAGTACCTGCTGGCCAAAACGCGCGCCACATCACGCATATTCTTTCTCACTGTCGCTGTGAGCACATAATTGTCTTCAGCTGCTGGCTCTTCGTCGCCCTTTTCGAGCCAGTATCCTTCCACTCTGCTAAAAATGAACATTGTGCACAGAATAGCAATAATACCATACTTTTTCTATAGTTAAGACTTCATTTAGTAATAAGAAATATTGAAATCATTGTAATCACATGGCAAGCTTCGCCCACACATATGGAAATATCAAAGTACATTCGATGACGTTGAAAACTTACACAGATTCTCTGTCAAGCGGCGGCGGCACTGGTTGGCTGAGAATCGTCTTGACTGTTTGCGGGTTTTTGCCCAAGATGAAGCTCTGAATCATTCCTTGAACAATTGCGCGACTCTTGTCGTCAACTTCGGTCAAAAATGACATGCAAAACGCCTGGAAAATAGAATTTAGCTCAGTACAAATGGTTGAAAGCAACGTTACTTCATAGAGCGATCGTAACTCGTTCCCGTACGGATTTTCGGACGCGTAGCTCAGCGCACGGCAAAATGTTCGAAGACTGAAAACGATTTCATTAGTACACATATACAGCATGATACCAGTTGCAAAGTAGAACTAGAAGAGAGGCAGCTATTTCATGGCTTCCGTTTCCGATACTTCATAGGCTTGACAAATTCAGAATAAGTCCAGCTTTCAATTGGATCCCAAATTTCTACCTCTACCCAAATTTCACTTTTCCCGAAAATATCCAAAAAACCGCCGTGGGATGTAATTTCGACATTTTGACATTTCTCAACAAATATTTGCATCTAGACATCAATTTCTTAAGGGCAAAATTGTTATATAGAAGCAACGAAATGATCACCTGTAATTGGGATGATGACCCCAGGCGTCGGAAGTAAGCGTAGACGATCTGGTCCTGAGGGCAAGGTACAGCTCGACCAAGTTGCTAAGAGTGCTGGCTGCCAACGTCAGTCCTTGCAGGTAGCTTTGCGCCAGAACCAGCAGATCTTCTTGACAATCGACTTCGTCCACGAAGATCTCCGTGAAACGATTTCGCACGCCGACTGGCAAATCTCTCTTGCCCACATCGGTTGCCGGATTCATACACGCGATCAATCGGAAGTCGGCGTGCAATCGCAACTCCTCGCCACTAAACGATAGTAACGTTAGAATAACTAACTATTTAGAGACGAATATAAATACAGTGGAATTCGTTTACACCGGTCACCGGGGGACCGACAAATTTTGACCGGTATAACCGAACTTGTCTATATGGGAAAGTACGCTTTGGGACTGAAAATCTTGACCGGTATAAATGAAATACCGTTATAACCGGAACCGCTATAAACGAATTCTACTGTATTTCTGAATGACAGTGAAATAGAAACCCTTCGTTCTGGAGAAAGACGCGCTCATCGCCGTCGAGCAGCGTGCAGAGGCAGTTGAGCGTCTCGGCCGATGCCAAGTTGATCTCGTCGAGGAGAATCCACTCGCCGCGAATGGCCGCTTGTAAGAGTACGCCCTAATAGCCGCAGATATTATTGATCACGATATGGAAAAGAATAGAAAAGGCGACTGAAGCTACCTGAACGAACGCGAAGGGAAGAGCATCGGGATGGGCGACGACTCTTTCGTACCGACGCAGCTGAACGATCAACCGGCGCCACTCGTCGGCCTTTGGCGATTGCCCGATCGACGCCTTGCGAGCCGTGTGCAGCATCAGCTGAATCAACTCGGCCCAACGACCGTCCACGAAAGATTTCTAAAAGAATCCATCATACTAACGTTTGCCAAGCTCTCTCCTCAACGAATCTCAGCCAATCACTACAATCCTACCTGAATATGCTGTAGGAATTTCGCGTTTTTGTCTTTGGAGAAGCACTGATCAAACAGCTGAACGTAGGATCGTCGAATAGGGTCCATGATAGTCTGCATCGACACGGGCTTGTGACTGAAAATATTTGTTGACATAGAGAGAAAAAAGAGCGAGCAAATGCACCGACCCTCCGAGTAGATCGCTTGACTCGCTCTGTTGGCTCATATTGACGACGTGGAGTTTCCTTCCTAAAGCGTGAGATGCCGTTAGACGCGCTCAAAGATATATGGAATGACTAAATACCGGTATGTTTGGCTATGAACTGAACGGCGGCCGTCTTGCCGCAGCCGGTCTCGCCAGTCAGCAAGATCGCTTCGTTCATGTGCACACAAATCGCGAGACGTTCGAGCAGCTGACAGACGGGTCGAGTCAGAGCAAAGCAATCATTGCTGAAGCGAATCAAGTAAAGTTTTTAAGACTATAGAAAGAATATCAACTCTCGAGCATCAAAATTTTAAAAATAAATAGAAAGCACCATAACACTAATTTAGTTGATTTTTAGCGAAAACACATCGTTCGCGAAACGACATCATAGCATGCTTAGCTAGGGTTCAACCGTAATAATTTGGCAGAGGAAGCAAAAATTTGAAGGAGAGGAATCCACTTTGCCTATTACATCCGTAGAATCAGAGAGGAGGTGAGCGGACGTTACCTGAACATCTGGGTGTTGCCAATAATCCGCTGTAGGGAGACTCGACCAAAGACGGCAATCGGCTCGGATATTTTAACGGTTGGGCGGTGTTTCGTTGCGTAGAAGTCGACCTGCTCGGGGGACACGCTCAACAGAGAAGCTATCGACTCCATTAGTGTCCTTCGCATAGCCACCGTTGGGGCAAAAGCCGCCATCACATCCACTGCTTCTTGAAATACTCCTGTCGAATCGTCCAATTCGCAACGCGACGCCAACCGATTGCACCATTTGAGCAAATCTCTAAAGCCACCAGCAACTTTTCAATTCATCTATACTTGTTCCGATTTCTTTCAGTCAATATAAATATTTGTCATACAAATGTGTAACAAATAGTTTTTGGGTAAAAGAGGCCATTCGTTTCAAATTAGCTTGCACACAATGATAATTAAGGGAAAGGACCATTTTAGAGTATAATGAAATATCAAATAGTGAAAAGAACATTTCAACTTGCCTCGTGCTCAGCAATCTCGTAGGGCGCTCAAATTGGGCGCTCGTTTGAACGACATGAGCAAAGGTTTGGACAAGGCGTTTGCTGACAACTGCGAGACGGGGGTGTCCGCAGGAAATGACTCGTCGCAATTCGCGATCGGTGAAAGACTGTAGTCGGATGCGCAGCCAGAACTTGTCTAAAAATACGGCCTTTTCGGCCGACCCCAGCCGCTGGCCAGTTCTGTTGGTACTGAAATTGAATACTGAAATATGTGAGCGGTTACTTTCTCGTTAACCTCACCGGACTGTGACGAATAGACGAAATTGATCATGTGCGACTATTGTCCCTCTGCCGGGCAAATTTATGCGTCGCAGTTCGATCAGCGGCATCAACGCGCCGAGTACTTCAGCCGGCGCGCTGTTAATATCTTCCAACAGCACCCAATGCCCTTCGGCTACTGCCTATAATTTCATTGGTCATCTTATGATTTCATCCTCATCATTAACAAGTGCTTACGTTTGCAAGAACACTCGGGCGCCAAACAAACTCGCCGGGAATTTCAGTGCAGTGATATGTACCAAAGAGTCCCTGAAAAAGAAAGTCTTATAATTCTATTGTACTTACAGTATGAAGTATGCTCGTCAATGGTAATTATTCACAAAACAAACCTTCGAATCGACTTGTTCGCCCATTTGAATGATGCAGAACGTTTCCTTTTTGCCGTGCTTGAAAGCTATCTGCCTCAACAAGGCAGTTTTGCCGCAACCGACTGGTCCCTGAATAGAGCACATCGGCGCATTCACACTAATTGAACGGTCAGAAATGACAATTTACCTCAACGAGGGGAATAATACGGCGATCAATCGCTCTTTCGATGAGCGACACATCCTTTGCCCGTGTCGGCAACGATTCTTCGAGCATCTCCAGGGACTCAGACGCCTTTTCACTTTCAGCGCTCAATTGCTTTTGCAATTTCGGCGCAGTCGACAGTTCGGCCGTCGCCTCCTCTGAGTTATCACGCTTCTTCTTCGATTTCCTCTTCATTGTTCCAGTTTGAATAGACCCTTTTGAGATTTCGCCGTGATATTCCAACAACAAAACTACTTCGTCTAACAATTCGAACAAACGGCTAATAGCAGGCCCAAAATATGAGCCTTCTCTTCGTTTGGCTCGTTTCGAAATTACAGTAATATTTAGCTATCCTTTGTCGTGAATCAATTCAATCAAATTGAGACGCAATGCAGTTAATATTATCATGAAAATGAAGAATGTATTTTCGCATAAATGGGAATCGACAAAAATAATCCACAATCGTGAATTCGAAAAAGTTGCTACATGTTATATAGAAGAATTTTACATTATCCTGTGAGCAGATCGCCGAGTGAATCGTCTTGCAGGAAATTAAGCACTGTGCGTTGACTGATATCACCTCTTTATAGAAAGAAAAACAGCTTAAACAAAGTTTGGCGTTAATCTTTACTAAAACGAGTTGCAAATAGATAGAAAGCCGTTGAAAATTGTGCGATTAGAAGTAATCCAGCTACCGTTAATCTTTGTAATCGAGTTTCGCGGAAAATTTGTAAGCCGATTGTCGACCCTGAATCATTGCAAACGCATGACTTGCGTATCGACCGTTGTCAAAGAACCAGATCGGCAGTTGGCACTGATCCAATTTTATGTCGGCCGTCGTGTTGACATTTTTTCAGAAAACATCATATTTTTAAGTAATTTTGGACGATTTTTTGATTATTTTGCGTGGAAACTGGAAGCAGAAGATGAGAAGAAGTGGCCGTGAGAGCTGACCAATTTGTGAGCGTTTATATTGGCGAGAAACTTGGAACGAAAGTCGTTTGCTTGGCGTCGATAAATTTTCGACAGTGGAATGAAATCAAGAATGTGGATTTATTTCATCTTCTCAGCGCTTCTGGTTCCTGCATATTTTTCACCGATAGAACGCTCTCATAAATCGATTGAATACCTCCGAAAAACGATTCGCGATAAAGGTTGGTCCAAAATTTGTATTCGGCGTAAAAAGATTTGCACTATATTGTGTATATTCGACTTTTGTTCATGCACTTACTTGTCTGCGCGCACTAGGATCTGCGAAAATTCGTACAAAATAGTAGAATAGAGGAAGAAACCTTGGCCCAGACCGGTCTATGTTCTTGTGAATATCGTTTTTGCAAAATTTATTGCTGCTGTACGCTTATGTGTAATAATATTGCGAAATATTGTATTGCGAAATACCGCTATTGTCTGAGACCGTTTCTGCAATAGTTGAGCATATTTTTTGATTGATTACAACAAGAACCAGGTTTAATTGAAACGTGTTGACATTAGTATGATGATTGTTACTTTTTTAAAACTTCTCCATCATATTTTCTCAAAAATCGTCAGTTTAAACGAATCTTCACTAATCGAACAATATTAAATCGATAGTATAACTGAGCAGTCACAATCGAACTCTCTTCCCACGAGTCTGAACCTAGTGTGAGTGAAACTGAGTGTACGATTTGATTCGAAAATAGTTTTTAATAATTAGTTATTAGCATTTTATATTATACAGGCTGCGTTGAAAGGAAGTTTCCGTTTATAGCTGCGTTCAGTTGCGAGTCACCGGCGCCTAAACTATACGAATCGAGCCTATTTTAGCCTCTATTAAAGTGTGGCGTTGCGTTTTTATTTTTTATTCGATAACATATTCAAAATTCAAAACTGCAATTATGAAAATGCTGCAAGTTACACTGGTTATTAGGATATTTTGCACTATTCTTCTATTATCTGATTATCAAAACACCACTAGCATCTGGAAGAATTTTAAGAATATATTTAATATTTTCGAACAGTTGACAGTGAAAAACACGAGTGATTTGCAGATGGCTCATTTGGTGCAAGCGATTTGTTGTGCAACTGCACCTCTCCTGGATGTGATTTTGCGCTCGTCAATGCGTTCGGCGAAGATTTCAAGGGATTGTGTCGATCGGATGGCCTTTGTATGGCGACGGTAGAGAAGGAGGGCGGCATAATCATTCGAAACTACCTGTACGTTGTTTATAAGGTTAAAAAAGAGGGATGATTGACAGTTAGTGTAATTGTTTAGCTGCGTGCTCAAGGAGAACATGGAACCTCCGGGCGCGCGACTCCCATTCGTCTGTCTCAACCATAAAGATCAGACGCACATTACCAAGTCCTTCTGCTGCAATTCCTCCCTCTGCAACGGCCAGGCCGAACTCGAGCTCGACGCACCGACGACACCGTCGCCGATCACCGCCGACCCCTCGCCCAACTCGGCCGCATTCTGGAAGGTTATCGTCGTGGTGTTCATCTCGTTTTCACTGATGCTCATCGCTATAATCTTGTACCTCTGCTACCGTTACCACCTCTTCTTCCCTCATGTCGCGCCTGTCAACGGAAAGGGTCCTTGGCAGCTGTCCGAAAGGTGTGTCATTTTGCTTTATCAAATATCAGATATCACCAATGATATTTTCAGCGGAAGCACTGCCAGCAAACTGCCGCTGATTATGAATGGCATTGACGATACTAAGAAGATTATTGGTCAACTATTCGATCCGGATACGACCGGATCTGGACAAGGCGGTCCCTTGCTTATCCCGCGCACCATTGCTAATCAAATTGAGCTGAAGGAAACGATCGGTCAAGGACGATTCGGAGAGGTCGGTCGTTATCCTTTAATATTAACATACATTTTCTCTATGGAACATTCTCACGTTCTGCTTTTATTAATTCATCCTTATTATATATGCTAATTTAACATAAATTAAGTTTATAAGGTTTGAATAATTGTAGCACGATCTTGCATTCAATTTATACGCAGGGATGAGAAAATACGCCGAAAGGCCCTGTAAGAGAATGCAGAAATTGCCTCATATATCCGTGCTTTATTTCTATATTTCGCAGAATGCATAATTTAGCATGTCGTATTGTTGTAGGTAATTCGCGGCGAATGGAAGGGCGATGAGGTAGCGGTGAAGATCTTCTTGTCGCGCGATGAAAAAGCATATTATCGCGAAGTGGACGTTTACCTCACAACTATGATGCGACATCCGAACATTCTTCACTTCATCGGCGCCGATAATAAAGGTATGACCGCCCGGCAATGGTACACAATAGAATTAATTTATTCCGGTAATTTTGACCGGCCACTCCCTAACTATCGTTGTAAACTAATTTCACTGTACGCGCTGCGTCAGTTCACTTCACCCCTCGTGTTTAAAGGAATATTCCAGTAACCTCTACCTGCGGGCTTGTCCTGTAGATATTTTAGCTACATATGAGAAAGGGACGTCGGATGAATGCGTGTAAGACGAGTGAACGTGTTGCAGATACTGGCGAAGTGACCCAATTGTGGCTGGTCACCGAGTATCACCCCAAAGGCGCGCTGCTTGAGTATCTCTTGGTGAATACAGTGTCGGAGAGTGGTTTATGTCGGATGGTTCGCTCGCTCGCGCAAGGATTGGCTTTCTTGCACTGCGAAATCGAAGGAACTCATTGTGAGTTTGACAACCTGATTGAGGCGTCAATGGCTTAGGGTGACGGTTTGATTTGCAGCCAAGCCGGCGATCGCTCACCGCGACCTCAAAAGCAAGAACATTCTCGTGAAGAAGGATGGTAGTTTGTGCATCGCTGATCTAGGACTCGCCGTTCGATATCACAGCGGAACCATCGATCTGCCGTGTAACAACAAAGTCGGCACTGTGGTACGACTCCATTCGTTATTATACCATTTCCACGCTACATTGAACGTTATATTTGTACTTGACGTAGCTATTCCCTTAAAGTACGATCGCAAAGCGCGACTGAAAGAAAAGTACGCGATATTCAACTGATTCATTGCTTTGAACTGGTGATTTGCGATCTCTGTTTGACTATGCTAAAAATGTCAATTTTTGTTAATAAGCGCCATTGCCTTGGCGAAGAGAGCTATAAGAAAGAGTGGGGAGGCGTACGTAGTTGGAGCGTAAAAGAAGAGTAATAATCGATTTTCTTCTGCAGCGCT